>SDVV010009203.1:0-16818 GCA_016164225.1 Gammarus roeselii
CGAGGCAAGCGATGGCCAAGAAGGGGTGGGCTGCACTCACTGGAATGAAAACACGAGGCAAGCGATGGCCAAGAAGAGGTGGGCTGCACTCACGGGTATGAAAACACGAGGCAAGCGATGGCCAAGAAGAGGTGGGCTGCACTCACGGGTATGAAAACACAAGGCAAGCGATGGCCAAGAAGGGGTGGGCTGCACTCACTGGAATGAAAACACGAGGCAAGCGATGGCCAAGAAGGGGTGGGCTGCACTCACGGGAATGAAAACCCGAGGCAAGCGATGACCAAGAAGGGGTGGGCTGCACCCACGGGAACGAATACATTATTAAAATACTGTCTTGTGTTTCTCATTCAGAAGACATGGTCGGACTACTGCCATGCATTCTACACGTAGAAAACCCGAGTGAACTGCTCTCATGGGTTCTACACAAAAAACAAACAAATCTAATCTCATAGTTTCAATTAAGGAGTTTACTACTTTATTACAAGCCCACTTTGATGAATAAGCTTCTAGTAGTTTTTTCGCTCACCTTGATTCAGAGGATGGAATATACCCCATTTATTGTGTTTTCTATTGAACGGTCGGTTTACTTTGATGAATAAGCTCCAAGTAGTTTCTTCGCTCACCTTGATTCAGAGGATGGAATATACCCCATTTATTGTGTTTTCTATTGAACGGTCGGTTTACTTTGATGAATAAGCTCCAAGTAGTTTCTTCGCTCACCTTGATTCAGAGGATGGAATGTACCCCATTTATTGTAATATCTATTGAACGGTCGGCTTACGCTAACTAACGTCCACGTACACACACACAACACAGATAAATGGGATAAATGGTACCTCCAGACTGTCACTTTGCTTGACAGTCGGGAGGTATCTTTTGCAGCTCACATCACTTTCCTCTTCAGGAATCCATTCGTTTGCTGCAGAGGATTCCTATCCAAGCAAGTCAGTCAAATGCTAATAATTTTATCTGGCTCTTTAACGTTGAAGAATCGGAGCCCTACGCAGTAATGGAGATCCATTTGGCAATTTTGAAGTAACCTGTTTTTTTTATTGAACCGAGAAAATCTGCTAGCTTTTACATTCATGTGAGGTTACCTTCGCTCACTTCGCTCACTTTCAATCATGCTGTAATTGATCCAACCGGAACGTTTAGAGATTTGATTGAAGTTCAGAAAATTTTTTGCACATAATTTTTTTTATAACGGACCATGGAATAATCAACGTTTTATAACAAAAGATACGTCAGTGCACGACTCAGTGCTAGTGATGGTACCTAAGAAACTATTGAGTCTACGACTGCGTTGAACCGATCTTATCACACTGAGCTTATCACACTGAGCAGCAGAAGCTGGACGGAAGGCCTACCCGACCTCAGCGCCGGGCCTCTGGTGTGCTGCATGCGACGAGTTCAAGTCTTGGCAAGGACAACGTGGTCACATGTATGGATTAATTCATACATAATTTATAAAACAAGAGTGACAGTCTATCCCTACACGATCCTCCAGATTAGTTGGAAATAGCTGGGTGTGTCTAGACTATAGATGAATAATTCCCTCTGAAACTAAACTTAGTTAGTCGTTCGCTGCTTCTTGTCAGCTTGTGATTTTTTAGAGCCACCGACATGATTGTTATACGAGCTTTTTTGACGTGTGTTCATGAAAGCAAAAAGATGATGCATCGTCACTATCCAAAACAAAACTCAGCTTATAAAAAGGTCACCTTGTGTTCCAGTTAGTCCGCATTTATCGACGTATTTTTTGCCTGTTTCAGTAGGAATTCCACTGAACTGCCAACGTAATTCACTCGGGTGAAAACTTAGCCAATCACCGTAAAAAAAGCGTTGATAAATACGGAATGAGGAAATCATCTGATTCCTAAATTATCGTTCGAATATGTATGATTTAGGGTCAGGTGAAGGGTTATACACTAAAAATATCAACGTTCTCTAAATAAAATATAAACCCAAAATATCGTGCAATTTGTGTAGGATAGGATAGATTGCATTACAACAAAAAACATTGCTCAAAATCTATCGCAACCAACATCGAAGTTATGTTGGGTAGTGACGGAACAAGCATGGGCAGCAGCTCGTGGAGCAGCACACAAAGCAAGTAAATAAAATCATGAAAGCATCATATGCTTAACCCTACGATCCTCCAGACTTGATGGAAGCGGCCGTACGTGTCTAGACTATACCCAAAAAAATGCATTCGGTAACTGAAATTCAATAAGTATTCTCCTGCTTCTTGTTAGATTGCAAACTTTAAGAGCAACTGTCATGCCTATTTATTATACGGGCATTTTTGACGATTTGCATTTGTGAGAAATTTGTTTGTACTCCTTAAATCCCGAGACAGTAGTTCCGTTGTAATGACTTCACACAATTTTTTTTTTCAATATTTTTCTATAACAGGCTTAAATAATTCTGGACGGTACGGAGTGATTAAAACATATGTTATTATGTCTAAAACAGCTGACGTATTTTCCGTTTTAATTCGGTTATTCCTATTTAGCAAATGATTTAGTAAAATAATATAGCTTTACGATGTAAAGTTTTTTGGTGATTGCCACATTATAAAACAACGTCTTTCTCAATAATCAGGCCGCATTAATGTGAGTGTGAGTGTGAGTGTATGAGAGGCATGTGAGGTGCGCCTGGCCGTCTGCTCCTCCCATTTCTTGGGCATTCGGGCTTGTATCTGTATCTGTATCTGTATCTGTATCTGTATCTGAAGCTCGAATAATGTGAAAATCTCGGGTACGTGTTTCTTCTGAGGGTCGTATATTGATAAGTGCAATGTTATTTGAAATAGTCCGTTACTATGGTATATTCATCCTTCATGGTTGAAATAGTCTGAGTAGAAAACAACATCAGCTGTTCATGACCGTCTGCAGCAGTGCAAACAGTCGACCGACGGAATGGATATGCCTCACCACGCATTTTAAATATCCTCATTCACCTCTCAGCAACGCACTCCATCTTATTTCAGCACTCGACGTATCGACAACCAATCATAGACACATTCTATCAACCTTGTTTTCAGTTGCTTAATTTCATTGCAATCAAACTCCCACCGACGATGAAACCTAATATTTTTTGTTGCAAGTGAGTGAGCGGTCATTAGATTCATACGTTGACTCAGCCGTGACTCACAAGGGGATGTGCAGTGAGGTTCAAATAAAGTGTGTAATTGATCGATTTCACATTTACTATCATCGCCGAATTCTGCAGTCAATTCGCAAAGATCTTTACATACAGTTATTTACCGTCATATACCGTGAAGGATTCTTCTTTTATTAATTTAAGACATTTTTTTATGGTAATTCTAAAAAAAAATCATCGCTGATTTGGTTCTTAACAATTTTATTCTCAAAGGTATCAACCCATCACAGCAGCACACGCAAAATAAATCCACTTCAACATATTGTGAAAGCATTTTGATGTGCGCGGTCTTCGCTGCCTCGGTTTTGACATCTTCCTGTCAGTCTTTATTCGCAAAAAAAAAATTCTTGCCCTCTTCTCCAGTCGTAGAAACTTTTGACTGAAGTTCAAGTTGCCTTCGTCTGTCCTTAAAACGTCGCTTTCGAGTCAAGGCTGGGGCGGCTGGCTTATAAAATTATAGAGCCTGAATTCCTAACACGCTGAATTGATGTTCTGAAGCTGGCAAGAAAGAAGTTGCAGACTCAGGTGGTTTGAACGTTAATCCCATTAGGATAAAAGCCAAGAGGTATTTTACATTTTTATCTCTTGTGAGGAAGAAAAAGCATTCCTTTGAACTCCTGAAACCTCAAATTAGATGTTGTTTAAAAGAAGTTGATGAACCTAATCTACTCGGCGTTGGTCACGCTTAAATATTTGTTCGCTTAGGATGTATTTGGGAGCAATGATGTATCAAACAATAATCTTGAAAATTCCTTTTGCCGATATAATCATGCGGTAAAGTAATGATGCCGTGGGACAGAGTGTTCCTGTGATCGGTGTAACTGTGGCAATGGAACATGCGAGCAAAACACATGAACACTCACATTAATATGATACAACATAACTATCGAAACCTCAAACACTGTTAGATTTCATGTGAAATTGTTGTGAAATAAGTTTCTATCGCATATGTGTGTAGAATAAATGTAGTAATCGTAACAACGTGCCACAGGTCGCATGGAGCGGGATGTTTAGCTCATGAGGTAGTCTATTGTTCCGGCTGTTCCTTTAACAACCACCCCGTATGAAAACCACTTTAGTAGTTAAAATGTTATTTCACATGGTGCTTCTAGTTCTTGAGAACTGGTTTTCTCGGATATATTTATCCAGTAATTACTTGTCTGACATTTCAAATTCATTGCCTTAACAAAACATATTCCTGAAAATCGTCCCTGCTGCCTCAACATGTTTAACCATAGAGTATCTGGAATTCTGTTGCACCCGCAAACTAACCAAGCGTGCCTCCACGACAAATTCCTCCTCCGCAGCTGGTCGTTAGAGTTGCTCCCAACAGATGGCGTCCTACACTGCAGCGTTCCATAATTCAGCCAGACATACCGTAAACTTCACCAATACCTGTTTGTCCGAGTCGGTATAAGCCATCACAGTTGCCTTTAACTGCCGCCTGGAGCAGTGAATGACTTCAGAGGCGTACACAGTGGTGGGTGTATGTGACTGGGTGGGGAGGGTTTGGACAAGACTCAAATTTATGAGAGGGTGGTTCGACTATTAAGACGTCATGCTTGTGTCCTGAGGACGGTTATGATTGGTCAGAATGTTTCAAAGACTATAATCGTCTTTCTTCGTGGCCATGAATTGGTCCAAGAAGAAGTGCTGTCGTAATTCTTTGCATTCCTCGAAGTGCGTCGAAGTTACGCTTGCCGAGTCATTGTGGGGTACTTACAGTGATGGACAAACTTTATTTACGAATACAACCTGCCTGGAGATATGCATATACATATTGCCCCTGCCTGGAGATGTGTATTTACATATACACCCTACCTGGAAATGTATATTAACTATAAATATACACCCTACTTGAAGGTGTATATTTACACGCGAGTTCTGTCTCTCAAGTGTCCAATTTATAATTTGTACATATTACCTTACATTTTTAACAGATTTCCCTTCTCAATAAGTACTCATTTTTAGTGCGTATTAGTTCAACGATGAACGATCTAGTTCACGACCAATTCATTAAGGTCATCTGTATCAATAATTTTGTTTCATAGTTAAGCATTGTTAATTTAATTAGACGTAAGAGTAAATGTTTATTCGTAGAAGTAAACCTAAATTATCACTTATTAATTTTCATGTTGAAATCCAACAATTACTTTGTGTTGAGGTTTTCAAAGCAGTCACGTTTTCCTGATTTTTACCTGTTTGCAATTGGAATATTATTTCGTAAATTCTCTAGTCTTATCAGCATACCGGATGACATTTTCAAAGAAAACGGCTCTGTTCCAGCCAACTGGAGATCAAGGAATCGGTGGCTATCAAGAAACATCAAACAGAGTTCCAGGAACCGGAGACCATAGGACCCATCCCCCAGCTCACGCCCAGCAATGCCCAGGAATCTATACAACGCCACCCAGCAATAGTGATTGGCGGGAATACAAGTGAAGAAAGCTTTAGAAGGTGGGATACTTTTCCTATAAGATAAAATGAGAAGCACGTGAGAGAATCGAGAGGATCTTTTCCTATAAGATAAAATGAGAAACACGTGACAGAATCGAGAGGATCTTTTCCTATAAGATAAAATGAGAAACACGTGACAGAATCGAGAGGATTTGTAATGCCTAACCCGAAGCTAGAGTCCCGAATATTTATGGTATTATAAAGCACGGTTTTGTGCGGGTTTGTTAGTGTTATTCAGAGTAAAATTTTCCGAAGAATGGGAAACATTCATCATGTACCGAAACATGTCTGTCTATGCATGATTATCGTTCATGAGTCCCGGCATCTTCACGGACTAAGATTGAAGTTTGGATAATAGTATTATAAAAGAACCAGCAATTATGTTCAGGCTGACCACAATTTTTTTGAATTATTGTTATACGCACTCGTCACTGTTTAATATAGTCACAATTCGGTAGTACCCGTCACTGATCATTATAGTCACTGCACTTTATTTTGCAACGAATACCGCAACTTAGGAAACAAGCAGCATTAAAACTGAATTACGAGGCAAGGAGAAGAAAAAATGTATAAAATGTTACTGGGATATGTTGGAGATGAGAGAGTTGCGTTGTCCGATGATATCCTATGGTCATTATTATTAGGTATGAATGATGGGCGATGTAGCTCCACGAAATGTGTATAATCTTTAATATTTGAATGATGTGTTTATCACACCGTCCCCAGTAAAAGATTCTAAATAAAGTTCATTTTCAATACAAGAAATACAATTTAACCGTGTAATTAAGTGATTGTTTAATTGACCTTCCCTTTCGTGCCCGTTCATTTTAATACTGAAGACTCCAAACAATCATTTGTTAGGCCTTCCATACAACTTTTATTTATTTTGATTTCATCGAGGCCCAAGAAAGATTACTCTAATCTTTCTCGTGCGAAGAACTAGAAAAAAATGTCAACACGTTTTTTTATCAATATTTGATGAAATGATATCAAATTTAAGTGGGAAATTGGGATAATAACAATCGACTTTAGAAAATAGCTGCAGACGTAGAACATCTTCCCACCACAAATGGATTCCGTTTTCCAATTCTATTTCCATTTCCCGTCCACCAACAGTCATGAGATAGCCGCCCTTTTTGTGTGACTTAACAGTAAGTACAGCCACGGTAAAAGAGAACGGTCATGATATTACCCTCTTCTCCCCAAATTGTTCCTGACATAACAGAATCTGTGTTTATATATTTGTTTTATTAGTTAGTAAATTGAGCAGCGACTGATCTCTCGTTTAAATCTACCTAACAACGTTCAACAAAAATGTTCAAAACATTTCTTTCGTATCAATCGGTACAGGTCAAAGCCTCTCTCCCATATATAAAATACTTTTTTCAGTTATGATCAGTGAATAATAACCCATAATGTTTATATTATCATTATTTGTTAATAAAACAATTGTTTGATATTATTGTACGTCGTCAAGGTATCAATAAGCACGGTGCACATATTTATCTGAGGGAATAAAGTTAGTGAACTCCGCGAACACTGCAACTTCTCTATCATTCACTCCCTCATTTCTGTGTGACTTGTTGCTAGTGTCAATAATTGATTGGTTCAATCGAGCATCCATGCCTAGCGTGATCAGGAAAGCAAACACGAGTTTTATCATTACTATGCAAACCAGCACCAAGCTTGTTAAAATGTCTGCTTGAGTTAGACTTAGTTCACGTTTAGAGACATTATTTCTCCTGGTGTCCGTAGGAATTCCCTTGAATGGCCAACGTAATGCAATCAGTTTAAAACTTAGTCAATCACCCGTTGGAAAAGCGTTGATAAATACGGACTGATCAGATCATGGAAGCCTGAAATATCTTTAGTACATTTATTATTCAATGTCAAGTAGAAGGTTACAAACTAAACATATCAACGTTATCTAAACAGAACATACGTCCAAAATATCGTGCAATTTGTTTAGGATGGGCTGGGTTGCATTTCAAGAAGAAACCTCGCTCAAAACTAACGCAACCAGCATCGAAGTTATTGTTTTTGAGAAGTGTTCGACCTTGTCCATGCTGCTATGTGATGGCTGAACAAGCATGAGCCGCTGCTCGTGGAACAGCGCACAATGTGAGTTAATATAAATATTATAACATCATCGTGTCCTGGACAAATACTTAACTATTAGCCGGTCCACCAGCCTCTTACCTGTCCCGACCTGTTGTATTTTCGTTGAGCAATAAATGGTCATTTTATAAAATTCTGCAAAGTGTTTGGATATTTCTTTTTAATTTGATGCCGGGTAATTTTTGTCGTTCATCTTTATACCGTTCAGATTTCATACGATCAAATAAGGAGAAATAAGAACAGACACTGTGTGATAAAAAAGGTTATGAGTTGATGGTAGAACTGAACAAATTCGATGTGAGCATGCACATTTACTGCTGTTCTTTAGAGATAGTGAGACTTGAATAGAAATCAAAACCGAAATATCATAGTTGAGCTAATAATAATTTGATACACTCTTCTTAGACCAAATGGAATTATATATCTACGTGACTCATTAAAAAAAAATGTTAATGTCCTAACAGAACCTTTTACAAGTCCGAGATTTTCGGGCGGATGATTTTATTTAAAAAAATGATTGATGCAAACAATTCAATGAAGGTAATGTACCATGAAATTGATCATTGACCGATTGTATATGTTTGATGGGTCGCTATCCCTGGCGCTAAATTCTTTTATAGCTAACGTCAGATCAACCACTATCATCTTCGCCAACTGCCTTATCAGCCCCAAGTTGTTCCGACTACCTACCTACGTTACCAATTTTTAACAGCGAACATTCATAGCGTTCCTCAGTCACACCAGCCACTGTCATATCTGCCAGTGACATTCTGACGTAAAAATCTGTTTCAGCCCACGTCAGAATCAGCCACCAGTCGTACCATTTTACCGGTTATCACTTTAATGAAACTTTTCCTGCCCAACCTAACCTAACCTAGGGTACGTGTTTCTAACCCGCGGGGCAAAGGTACGTATTTCTAACCCGCGGGGCAAACATACTTATTTTCGTGGGGTACGTAATGCCGTTTTTTAGCATTTTTTTATTGAAGTTTCATTAAAGTGATAACTGTTAGGTTGGTACGCCTGTTTCGCTGAAATGACAGTGGCGGATATGACAGTGGCAGATTTTGAAGTGGTGGAAAATGCGTGTGGGCTGAATCATCGTTAGGTAGAAAGCACGTGGGATGAAAGATTTTTAGCGGTTATGACAGTGTCCGGCCATGACAGTGAGGTGAAGTGAAGTGGCGATAGTGCGCGTGTGCGGGAATAATTTTAGCGCGAACGCTGGGCTCCCTGTTTGATTCCTATTTCATAATTCAAATATATGTTTTCATGCGCCAATAGGGGGCACTTTCAGATTTGCTACTTATTCTTTCACATGCTTGCATCTCTGTCCATCCTCCTCTTCATTTTATCCTCCTCTTCACACGAAGATGATGACCTATTTACAACCTCCAATTGAACATGTTTCCATTGAACTAGAGTTTCACTGAATCACCATCACCGTCATCAACAACAACTAAACAATACTGTCCTGACAGTAGGATTAGGTAGTAGATATATAGTCTACAACCGCGGGATACCGATTTCATCAAACGGATTTAACGTCGTGTAAAGAAATAAATAATCGCAGTGACTGGAGAGGAAGAGTACCTGAATACAGCATGCTTCGAGTTCGAGCTTCAGCAAGGACCCTGTGCGGTCTTATGTACGGAACAATTTTTGCGGAATTTAAAGAACTACAATGACAGCCTAACCTACGATTCTTCAGGTTAGGTGGAAAGGCTGTACGTGTCTAGACTATACACAAAAATAATGCCTTATGTACCAGAATTTTAATTAGTCTTTCCTGCTTCTCGTTAGCTTGCAAACTTTAATAGCCACTGATATCTCTATTTATTATACGAGCATTCTTGAAGATTTTCAACTGTGAAAAAGTTGTTTGTACTCTTTAAGTCACATGATAATAGTCCCGCTGTGATGACTTCAGAAAAAGTAAAAGTATTTGTATTTTTCTATATCAGACCTCAATAATTCTGGACTATACGGAGTGATTGAAACACATGATATTATGTATGAAACAGCTGACGGTGACGGATGCACGAAACGTATTTTCTGTTTAAATTCGGTTATTCCTAGTTCTTTGTCAACCTAATATGCGTTGCAATTGATTTGGAAAAGTAATATAGTTTGACGATGTAGAGTTTCTTGGTAATTGGTAGATTATAAAACAACGTCTACTTCACGATAATCAGGCCGCATTAATTAGTTGTATTTTTCCACTCGTGGAGCTTAAAAATTGTGTGAGTGTGAGTGTATGAGAGGAATGTGTGGTGCGCCTTGCCGTCGGCCACTCACTGTCCTGGTACATTCGGTCTAGTGTCTGTATCTGTATCTGTATCTGTATCTGAAGTTCCCATAATACGAAATTCTCTGGTTAAATGTTCCTTCCGAGGGTCGTATATTGATATGTGCAATTTTATTTGAAACAGTACGTTATTATGGCATAATCATCCTTGATGGTTGAAATAGTCTGAGTAGAAAACAACATCAGCTGTTTATGACCGTCTGCAGCAGTGTATACAGTCGACCGACGGGGTGGATATGCCTCACCACGCATTTTAAATATCCTCATTCACCTCTCAGCAACGCACTCCACCTTATTTCAGCAGTCGACATATTGACAACCAATCATAAACACATTCTATCAACCTTGTTTTGAGTTGCCTAATTTCATTGCAATAAAACTCCCACCGACGATTAAACCTAATATTTTTTGTTGCAAGTGAGTGAGCGGTCATTAGATTCATACGTTGACTCAGCCGTGACTCACAAGGGGATGTGCAGTGAGGTTCAAATAAAGTGTGTAATTGATCGATTTCACATTTACTATCATCATCGAATTCTGCGGTCAATTCGCAAAGACCATTACACACAGTTATTTGCCGTCATATACCGTGTAGGATTCTGCGTGTATTGATTTGGGACGCTTTCTCAAAGTAGTTCTTAAACAAAGTCCTCTCAGATTCGGTTCATATAAATATTAATATCATGGGTTTCACCCCATCACAGCAGCACACGCAACATAAATTCACTCTAAGATATTGTGGAAGCATTTTGATGCCCGCGGTCTCCGTTGCTTCAGTTTTGACATCTTCCTGTCAGTCTTTATTCGCAAGGAAACTTTTCTTGCCTCTTCTTCAGCCGTACAAAACTTTTGACAGAAGTTTAAGGTGCCTTCGTCTGTCCCTTAAACATCGCTTCCGAGTCAAGGCTGGGGCGGCAGGCTTATAAAATTATAGAGCCTGAATTCCTAACACGCTGAATGGATGTTCTGAAGCTGGCAAGAAAGAAGTTGCAGACTCAGGCGGTTTGAACGTTAATCCCATCAGGATAAAAGCCATGAGGTATGTTACATTTTTATCTTTTGTGAGTAAGAAAAGGCGTTCCTTTGAACCTCCTAAACCTCCAAGTTAGAAATTGTTTCAAGGTGTTAATGAACCTTAGCTACATAGCGTCAGTCACGCATAAATATTTGTTTCATTCAAAGATGCATCAGGAAACAATGATAATAAAACAATCATCTTCAAAATTAATATTCCATCAAACTAACTAAGCCATGCTGTAAAGCTTATCTGTAATGGGTATAATTGAGGCAATGGGACAAGTGAGCAAACCACATTGATACCTACTTTAATATGGTACATAAACCCATTTACTTAACTATCGAATCCATGCTCACTATTAGGGTGCATGTGTAATAATTATGAAATGTTTTATTATCACACACGTGTCTAGAATTAATGTCGAAACATTGACTACGTCACAGGTCACATGGAGCGGGAGCTTTAGCTCATGCGGTAATCAATTGTTCCTGCTGTTACAATTAAGCCCCACAAAGTATTGAAAATGCATTATCAGTAAAAATGTTATTTACAACGGTGTTTCAAGTTTTTCGAAACGTCTTTTCTAATACATTTATCCAGGATTCACTTTTCTGTCTTGTAAATTTCATTCATTTAACAAAACTTATTCGTGTATATAGCCCTATGGCTTCGACATGTTCAACCACATTAGTCTCTGTGACACATTCCACGGTTTGTGCTTGTCGCCAGTACGGCTGCTGAACCAGGCAACTAACCAGCGTGTCCCCACGCTGGTTAGTTGTTTCTCCGAATCTGTACCAGCCCTCATAAATGCCTGTAACGGCCGCCATGAGCAGTGAATGACTTCAGAGGCGTACAAAGAGTAGTGGGTGTGAGTGATGGTGTGGGGAGGGTCTGGACTAGGTCCAAATTTACGAGTGGGTGGCCTGACTGTTAAGACATCATGTTTGTGTCCAACAAAGTTATGAGTTTACCTGAGGGCGGTTATGATTGGTCAGAATGTTTGGAAGACTATAATCGTCATTCTTTGTGGCCATGAGATTGGTCTAAGAAGTGGTGCTGGCGTACCTCTTTCCATTCCCCGAACCGTGTCGAAGGTACGCTTGCCGAGTAATTGTGGGACACTTACAGTGATGGACTGACGAATTCCAGCGAAACTGTAATTACATATATCACCAGCCTGGAGATGTGTCTTTACATATACACATTACCTGAAAATGTGTCTTTACACATACACCCTACCTGGAAATGTGTATTTACATATACACCTTGCCTGGGGATTTGTATTTACATAAACACCCAACGTGAAATGTGTTTTTTACATATACACCCTACCGGGAGATGTGTATTCACATATACCCCCTACCTAGAGATGTGTATTTACATATAAACCCTGCTTGTAGATATGTATTTACAGATACACCCTGCCTGGAGCTGTGTATTCACATATACACCTTGCCTGGAGACGTGCATTTACATATGCATCCTACCTAGAAATGTGCATTACAATTCAAATGCACCCTACCTGGAGATGTGTATTTTCTTGGTGTGTTCGGTCCCACGAGTGTCCAATGTATAATTTGTATATATTATTTTACATATGAAATGTTATCCCTTATAAATATGCACTCATTTTATTGTACGTATTTTATCGCGTAAATTTTATTGTTTTACATTCCACAAGGAATGTTTTCTGAAGAGGATGAACGATTGTGTTCACCACCAATTCATTATGATTAGTACTACCATTTATTTTGTTTCTAAGTTGAGCATAATTATTGAGGTTTTCAAAGAAGTCACGTTTGCCTGCTTTTTATGTCTGCTATGGGCATAATATTTCGTACACCTTCCACTCTTCCCCGTATACCGGATCACTTCTTCAAACAAAACGGCTCTGTTCCGGCTAACTGGAGATCGAGGAATCGGTGGTATCGAGAAACTCAAACAGAGTTCCTAGAACCGGAGACCAGAGAAATTCATACACCAGCTCACGCCCGGCAATGCCCAGAAATCTATACTACGCCACCCAGCTATAGTGATTGACGGGAATTCAAACGAATGAATATTTAGCGGGTTTAATCATTTTCCTATAAGATAAAATAAGAACACTTGCGAGAACAGAGAGGATTTATTTTAATTCAAACCTGACGCTTGTGTTTCGACTTTTCATTGTATTATATAGCAAGATTTTGTAAGGGATGCCCCTAGTAAAATTTTCATGGGAATGAAAAACATTCATCATGTACCGAAACATGTCTGTCTATGCATGAGTTTTGTTTATGAGTACCGGCATATTCACGGGCTCAGATTGAAATTTGGATAATGGTATTATAAAAGAACCAGCAATGATGTTCAGGCAGACCGCAAATTTTCCGAATTCTTGTTGCATGTACTCGTCACTGTTAACTAAAGTCACAATTCGGTAGTATTCGTCACTGATCATTATAGTCACTGCACTTTATTTTGCAAAGAATACCGCAACATAGAAAACAAGCAGTATTAAAACTGAATTACGAGGCAAAGGGGAATAAGCAGTGTATGAGAGAGTTGATATCCTATGGTCGTTATTATTAAGAAGGAATGATGGGCGATGTAGCCCCACGAAATGTGTACTTCTTTAATATCCCACCGTCCCTGTAAAACATTCTACATAAATTTGATTTTTATGCATATGCAACCAAAAAAATTTGCGCGAAACAATGAAACATATGTAATGGCGGCTTTTTATTAATATATGATGAGATGTTATGAAAAATTGTATCGGAAAATCGGGATGATAACAATTGATTTTATAAGAGCTGCAAACTTGCGTCATCTTTTAAATTCTCTTATCCTGGTCAACCAACAGTCAAGAGGTAGCCGCTCCTTGTGTGTAACTTGCCGGTAACACAGCTACACCAACAGTCAAGAGGTAGCCGCTCCTTGTGTGTAACTTGCCGGTAACACAGCTACACCAACAGTCAAGAGGTAGCCGCTCCTTGTGTGTAACTTGCCGGTAACACAGCTACACCAACAGTCAAGAGGTAGCCGCTCCTTGTGTGTAACTTGCCGGTAACACAGCTACACCAACAGTCAAGAGGTAGCCGCTCCTTGTGTGTAACTTGCCGGTAACACAGCTACACCAACAGTCAAGAGGTAGCCGCTCCTTGTGTGTAACTTGCCGGTAACACAGCTACACCAACAGTCAAGAGGTAGCCGCTCCTTGTGTGTAACTTGCCGGTAACACAGCTACACCAACAGTCAAGAGGTAGCCGCTCCTTGTGTGTAACTTGCCGGTAACACAGCTAGTGTGATGGATGACCGCTCTGATCATATCGTCAGGTCCACAAAATGGTTCCTGACTCAACATAATCTTGTGTTTATATATTTGTTTTATTATTTAGTAAACAGAGCAGCGACTGATCTTGAATTGATATCAACATCTACATATAAGTTCACTAACATTTCTTCGTATCTGCTCAAACAGACTTAAACTTGGTGCAATTAGGCTAAAAAACGTTCAACACATTGCTGGCCAACGTATATGCACTGGTGATTCAGTGCGAACGCTCAAACTAATGGTTCTTAGATCCAGAAAAAAACTACCGTTGGTTTTGCTCAACCAGTTCGGAAATCATTTGTAAATTAATAGATGAATTGATATTTCGTGTGAAATTTTTGACATTTTAAATATAGATGACCTCGGCCACCGTGTCCGATAAATGAAGCTCTAATGCGCGAACCTAACAAATATATTAACGCATAAGGCCTCCATTAGTCTTTATAATGACTGAACGCTTATAAGGGCTGAACGCTTATAATGACTGAACGCATACAACAAAGGGTTCTCCCTCATGTATACAGGAAAATAATTTTCCAAATTTGTTCAGTGAACATTGCTCTATTGGTCCAATCGAGTTGGATGCTCAGTGTGTTCGGGAAAGCAAAAAGAACTAAAACTCAGCCAGCTAAAGTCGATCACCCTTTAAAAACTGAGTCGATAAATACGGACTGAGGATATCCTCCGTATCCTGCAAGAAGCATACAACATTCATCATTCAATGTCAATGGTGAGGTTACCCGCTGAAAATATCATCGGTCTCTAACAAAATATGCGTCCAAAATTGAGTGCAGTTTGTGTAGGTTAGGCTGGGTTGCATTTCAATTAAAGAACTTTGTTCAAGACAACCGCAACCGACATCGACGTGGCCGGGCAGCTGCTCGTGGAACAGCGCTCAAATAGAGTTAATAAAAACTACAAATATTATCGTCCCCTGGATAAACACTGAACGATTTTCCGGTCCTCCAGCCTCTTACCTGTCATGATATGTTGTATTTTTAGCGAGAAATAAATTGATATTTTTAAAATTCAATGAAGTGTTAGGATATTTTTATTAAATATGATGTCGGAGAGTTTTTGGCTTTCATCTCTGTAGCGGATATGTTTCATACGATCGCCTGAGGGAAAAAATTGAAAAAAATGTTTGGAGTCGATGATTGAATTGTAAGTCGATGTGAGCATGCATATTTATTGCTGATCATTAAAGATATTGAGAGTAAAATTTAAAGGAAAATTTAAATTTATTAGTCTAGCTATTAATGATTTATTTGTATATTTGGCATGCGCTTCACAAATGATGGATATACACAGTACAACTGAAACTACTCACATCAACTCAAATTATTTATTGATGCAATTCATTTATAAATACATATAAAGGGGACAACAAGCCCTTATATAAGCCTGGGACTTTTCAGGTCAATTATTTGATAAAAACCAGTGGATTGATCCAAGCAATTCAATGAAGGTGGTGTACCATGATATTGATCATTTACTGGTTATGTATACTTAACTCTTATTTAATATATCAAAATTATTTAGTATGCGCTTTCACGGGGCCCATCCATAAACTAAGAAACCTTTCACGCGATTGCATCTATGCCCATCCTCCTCTTCACATGACAATGATGACTAGTTTAGAACCTCCAATTGAAAATGCTTCCATTGAGGTGGAGCATTGAACTTTCAACACCACCATCAGCATCAACAAAACAATACCAGTAACCAGCACGAAATCTGAGACATGTCGTGTAGCAGAAGGGAACGATCGAGCCGTACTCAAAGTGTGGTAACCACGACGACTTGGAGAACAACTCTTTGTTTTGCTTATGACCGAGGGGCTAGAGCACTGGTACGCATTGTGTTAACGCTGAATCTGGGCTATTACGGGCTGTGTAACTTATACAACCCCACTGTCCTTGTTCAATGTATGAGAAGAGATGCCGTTACGGCTCTGATCCACGCCTAGACCAACAAACCGATGCAAAACCTACAAACGAGTCACTTCACAGACGAAGAAATTAATGAGCGGGGACTGTTGTGTGGTTATTGTTTGCGCTTTACTGGACTGCCATCGGTACGAGCGACGATTACAATTGTGGTCAGTAGAGCAGAGAAGCGCTGTCAGGACACGACACTGGTTTGTGGTCAGTAGAGCAGAGAAGCGCTGTCAGGACACTACACTGGTTTGTGGTCAGTAGAGCAGAGAAGCGCTGTCAAGACACTACACTGGTTTGTGGTCAGTAGAGCAGAGAAGCGCTGTCAGGACACCCTACTGGTTTGTGGTCAGTAGAGCAGAGAAGCGCTATCAGGACACCCTACTGGTTTGTGGTCAGTAGAGCAGAGAAGCGCTGTCAGGACACTCCACTGGTTTGTGGTCAGTAGAGCAGAGAAGCGCTGTCAGGACACCCTACTGGTTTGTGGTCAGTAGAG
>SDVV010009204.1:0-16818 GCA_016164225.1 Gammarus roeselii
GTGCTACTCTGGATTAAAAGAAATTGCTAATGTTATCACACACAAGTGACTGCTTGGTATGTCATTTGGCAGAGGAATGTGCCTTCATAGTCACCCTCTTCCTTCCAGTATTACCATGGTGTACTGTAGAATCTGCAACAAGGACATTAGTCTGTTCTACACTGGGAATAGGACATTACACTGTTCTCACCTGTCTTCTGTGGAGTAGTCCCAGGAAAAACCTGTATTATTAGCCTAGCACAAAGTGTATACTAGAGCATTACAGAGGGCCAGAAACTTTTATCTTATAACTTTGGCTGCTCAAGAAACACTTAATTGATGGCCTAGATCACTTGACTTTGTTGTGCTACTTGTAATGAAGTGATGGTCTGCTGGTCTGCACGTGACTTTGTTGTGCGACGCCAATGGAAGAGTCTAGAAAAACAAAGCCCGCTTCGCTTGTTGCCAGATTATATGAAACCAAAAAATTCACTGAATTTTGTAAGAATATTTCTCTGAATCATTTATTCCATCTGATTCATGTTCCATGGCTTTTAGTGCGTGGGTTATACAATTTTATTTAGCTAAAATAAATATTTGTTGCACTGCCATTATAATTGGAAGCCGTTTGTGCTAGCTGAACGAAATGTTGTTGCTACCTACAGAGATATGCAACAATTAAATCAAAATATGTGATTGCCTAATCGTAATAGGCCTGTGATGCACATATAATGCGTTTAGTGTTTATTAAAAATAATGTAGGGTCAATTAAGGACCTCTACAAGTTCATTCGCATGCCCTATGGCCTTAGCGGTGCAGCTCAAACCTTTCAACGATTTCTCGACACAGTCCTTCGTCATATATCCGTCGCAAGACGCCCAGTCAAGAACTTCAACTACGTGGATCACATACTAGTGGCCAGCTCAAATGAGCCTGAGCATCTCCAAGACCTTGAAGAACTTTTCACCAGACTAGCAGCTCATGGGCTAGTCATTCACCCGCTCAAAGGTGAATTTGGACGCTCCGAAGTGGACTTTCTTGGACACAGTATAACCTCACAGGGAATTCTGCCGTTGCCCGAGAAGGTCAAGGCTTACAACGAATTTGAGAAGCCCGTGTTCATCAAGACGCTCCGAACATTCTGTAGGATGATACAGTTTTACAAAAGATTCTTGCATGACATTGCCTCAGTCATAGCACCACTTAACACACTTCTATCGGAGAAACCCAGAAAGAATGACAAAATTGAGTGGAACCCAGAAGCAAACCAGGCATTCGAAAATGCAAAAGCAGGTCTAGCTCAAGCAACAATGCTTCATCACCCATTGCCTGATGCACCAACTGCGATTGCAGTGGATGCTTCCAACACCACAGTGGGAGCAGTGCTCCAGCAGCTCCATGCCAGAGAATGGAGACCACGAGCTTTCTTCGGCAAGAAACTACAGTCAAGGGAAAGGAAATACTCCACCTTTGATCGAGAATTGCTTGCAGCTTATCTATCAGTGAAGCACTTCCGCTACTTCATCGTAGGCATAGACTTTGCCATCATCACCGATCATAAACCATTGGTTGGTTCACTTCACAAACGACAGGAACGAGACATTCCTCGGGAGAGCCGCCAACTCTCCTACATCAGTCAGTTCACAACTGCTGGAGAAAAAAAACAAGTCGCAGACGCCTTGTCACATGTCATGATCAAGAGGAACCAGCCACGCAACTGCCTCCTGAACCAATCGATGAGGATTGCGATTAACTTCTCACAGAGTTATTCACGGACATAGATGAAGAACGACTTCGCACGGAACAACTTCAAGACCAAGAGTTGAAAGCACTACTTGAAGACGAGGATTCAACCTTCCACCTACAACAAGTTGATAGAATTTACATGCACATACATGACAATGTGTGCCGACCTTACATTCCACAGACAATGCGCAAGGAATTCTTCCATAAAGTGCACAACACCGCCCATCCTAGGAAGCGTGCCACAGTTCAGCAACTTGCCACGTGTTATCAGTGGCCAGCCATGAAGAAAGACATCCAACAATGGTGTGAGCAGTGCACAAACTGTCAAAAGGCAAAATAAGTCGTCACAACTTTGTTCCATCACAAACCATACTACCAGAAGGAGGAAAGTTTGCGCAGGTACATCTCGATCTCGTGGGACCCTTACCTCACAATGAGGGGTACGAATACCTACTCACCATGATCGACAGACATACCCGCTGGCCTGAAATCTGTCCCATCAAAGATGCACGAGCAGAAACAATCAGCAAAGCTTTCTTTGCCCCCCGTGATCTCACGCTATGGTGCCCCATCAGCATCACCACAGACCGCTGTCCTCAGTTTGAATCAGCATTATGGACCAGTCTCATGGAAATCCTTGGTTCGGTGTGAATCAGGACCACCACTTTCCACCCTCAGGCCAATGGCCTGATCGAACGACTCCACCGCCGAGTCAAGGATGCATTAAAAACACAGGCAGATCCTCTCCACTGGGTGGAAAAACTTCTACTCATCCTCCTAAGCATGCGAACCGCAGTAAAGGAGGACATCGGCTATACAGCAGCAGAACTCATGTTGTGAGTAAACTTGCGACTTCCATGTGACCTGTTGGTCAGAAACCGCAATCCTGCACTGACCGACATCACCGAGTACAACCAGCGACTCCAAAGCTTAATGAACGAGGTTGGTCCGGCACAGTCCCGACCAATTCAACCAGCAGAGGGGCACCTCGACCCCAAACTCAAAACAGCGACGCACGTCTTTGTCCGCACCGACAGAGTACGGCGCCCGCTCGAAGCACCCTACAAAGGACCGTTTGAGGTAGTTCAACGAACACCAGCACACTGCACCATCAAGCGTAGAGGCAAAACCGACAATGTCCATGTCTCTCGTTTGAAAGCGGCCCATGGCATAGACGACGTATTCCCTGAGAGACATTCACATGTCAGGATAAAAATCGGAAACGTTCCGTCAACCACACCAGGCCCAGACCAAGTTCACACACCAGGCGCAGCACGTCCAGAGGACCGACACGCGCCACGAACCCAGACTACCAGACAACCAGCAAATTTACCACCGCAAGCCCTCACAGGACGGCGAGTACAAATAAACCCACAACCTCAAGTCAGGTTGTTCACTCAAACCACCAGGTCTGGCAGAGCAGTAAGAGCACCAGACGCCTCAACATGTACCTATCGCTGAGCATTTGGACGTCAGCCAAGCAGGGGAGGAAACAATACTGCATCCCTGGCTGCAGTCTGAATGGGGAGTGATGTAGAGGTCCTTAATTGACCCTACCTTATCCTAATAACACTAAGCACACTATACGTGCATCACAAGCACCTATTACTATTAAGCAATCGCATCTTTTGATCTCATTGTTGAATCTCTCTGTAGGTAGCTACAACATTTCCGTTAAGCTAGTACAAACTGCTTCCAACCATAATGGCAGTGCAACAAATATTTATTTTGTTGAATAAATATGTATACCCACGCACGAAAGCCATGGAACATGCATCAGAAGGAATAAATGATTCAGATAAATATTTTGAAAAAAATCTGGCAATAACGCCTTCCGGGCAACGAGCTGAGCGGGGTTTTTCTAGACTCTTCTGAGAGAGGGACAAGATCGTAGTTCTCGTGGCAGTAGTTATTATATCCCGGCATAAATATACAGGAAGTGGAACCGTGGCCACGGAGGCAAAAGAAGACACCAGCGGAAGCTATATTGGTTGAAATTTAAACCTATAGATAGACTGTAGCTAGGCTAGACAGCCTGGGCCAGTGCAACTTAGGCTTACCTTGGATACTGCTTCACAGAAGACAGCCTTTCAGCCCGCTGCCTTTCAGCCCACTGCACGTGAACATCTTCAGGCGAGAAGAAACTGCGTTCTCGTCGAATCACAAATATAAAAAAAAGATCCCTCCAAGGATAACGACGCCACCAAGATTTTCTTACCGGCTTTCCTATCTCCCTTCTTTTCCCCTTCTATATTACCTTGGATATTTCCATTCAGTTAAGTTGGGATCAATACCAAAGATTTACTTACCCTTGTCTTATGGTCCTTGTGTCTGTTTTTTGGTGCTTGCCCATAATACTCAACCTCATTTGTTAGAAAAGGATAGCATAACGTGGAGTCAGATTGTGCCTTGAAAGTGAAAGCACCGTGTTCACTTGAATTATTATCGCTTACAGAAGCTCATTCACTATTAACTTTTTGAGTATAAATGGGTAAATTACCCTTCATCAATAGAAATATATAACATCACCTAGAAGGTTGTACATTGCAAGACAAACAAATTGGCAGTGGGGAATTTAGCTAATTATGATGGTTTCCGCAAGAAACCAAGACTGGAAGACAATGCTAGTGGGGCACCATCGTTTGGGCTGCCCCGGCTTGGTCTTGAGCCTGGTGTCCTAGAAAGAGGCCTGCTGCCGGGATGACTGCAATAGCTGGATCCAGGGAATGTTGTGGCGTTCTTGGTAAGGACCGTTTCTTTTGACTCTTGGTCTAATAAACTCCCATTGTAGGTGCTCCCCGGATAGCCTGGCTGGGCCTCCAGGTCCGGTCTGTGGAAGAATTCTTTTTGTTACATGGAGTAAGGTCTCTTTGTTAAGACCTTTATGTTAACCCACTAAAGCCGCAGGCAACAATATGTGCCTTCAATTGAATGGAAAGTTTGGGCTCAGTCTGGTACCCACAAGTCAAGTTAAGTAGTCAGCATCAATTGTTATTGAAGTTAAAGAACGGAGGAACTGGCTCACTCGAGTGGTAATGACTCAATTTTAGAATTGGCTGTTATGAAATAAAATTCTTAAATGGAATTCCAATTTTGTCAATTATAACACTGCATATGAAATATGTGTGGAATTATGATTCAGCAGGGTTCATAGGGAACATATATATATATACCTGCTGAAATCCTTTTCTAGTTGCCACAAAATACAGTCAGGCTTGGTTGCCACATGGTTTGACATTATTCATCATACAATTTTTTATTGTTAACATGATTTATATTTGGCTAGCTTTAAGCATGAAACTAGGAAAGGGCATTAATAATCTAAGATTGCGTTCAAATATTTCTATGTTGTCTCCCTATATTACATTATTTACAAATCACAAAATCAGGCATCACTTTCAGCCTGGTGCTGTACACTGGACTGACCAGTATACATATTGTCACTGTATGATGTTAAAAAAAATAACTTATCACCATATTTATGTACAGATTCTAGGCCCTCCTAAATGCCTGAAAAGAAGCTGTTAATGAAACTCTTAATATAACTTGGAGAACTTACCCATTATTGGCAGGCAGACTCACTGAACCAGGCACTAGCGAAGTGTTTATAGAATGAGTATGTTGGTTCATAATGCCTTGCTGCAGGCTTACTCGATGTTGCCGCTAGCAGAATAGTTTAAACTAGTTTTGTCTGAAACGTACATTTTAGATATGTCGGCTCCCATGACTCGGTCTATTTGAATGAGCACCATGAACAAAGTAATGCTTACCATTTTATTTTAGCACCAACTTTAGGGACACTTGTCCTCTACAGTGTCGATTTTCCGGATACCATAGTCCCTGCCTCCGCTTGTTCCATTAGGACAGCAGACAGCATCGTAGGCTAGCGGGATGGGTGAATGCAAGAACCGTTACGGGCGCACACCCAGTACCGGTTGCCCTGGCGTGGGCTTAGGAGTGTATGCGAGTCGCCGTAACACCTCTCACCAGGTCATTTCCTAGAATGATCGTTCTCGACATATTATCAGTCTCTGTATTTGCAATGCAGTAACATCAGTACCTGTAATTGCAATGGTAATAGTAGGAAGCATTCCGTTCCGAGATGGAGTTTTTCAGTTGCTAGAGTTGGGCAGCAATAGCAATCATTACATTGTTACTGAAAATGAAATTATGAGTTATAATTAACAACTGCTACTACCAACGACATGCTATAATTGTTACTAATAATGGATTCGTTAGTGGTAATCGCTTGGATTGTGAAAAGAACCAAGTCATACTCTTTTCCTATATCCCCGGTTCACAATTTGACTATCTCTCCCCATTTTTCTCCTTTCTTTCCTCTCACACAGGTAGGGTACGAAGGTAAAAAGAAAAATGGCATCGTGTCAGCAAGATTCCTCCGTAGGAAGATATTCGTTGCGTCATCAATGGATGATACCCATTGAATCTAGATCGTATCATAGAGTTGAGCAGGAGCTCTCCTCTAGGTGAGGGTTTGACTTACGTAAATCATGGGGTGTGGTGGTGAATGCTGGCACCGTACCACAAAAGAATAATAAAAATAAAGAGTAAAAAATATATGGTATTCCTCCAAGTTTTCATCGCCGCATCGAGTTGAGCAAGCCCTCCTCTTAGGCGTTATCGCTTTTCAGAATACCATAGTCCCTGCATCTGCTTGTCCCGTTAGGACAACAGACGGCCTCGTAGGCTAGCGCAATTGGTGAATGCGAGTACCAAAACGGGCTCACACCTAGTACCGGGGGCCCTGGCGTGGGCTTAAAGGTGGATAGATGAGAGTTGCCGTAACACCTCTCACCCGGTTCGATAGCTCTCATAAATCGTGTCGTTCGCAGGTTAAAAAAGTCACGTAGCCCAGTGCTTGTCGAGCGCGTTTTTAAACGCATTCACGGGGCAGAACCAACTACCGCAGCCGGTAAGCTGTTCCAGACCCACAAGATTGCGATCGGGAAAAAGTGTTGCGCCATAGTTGTAGCAAAACGCTTTTCAACAAGTTTTGCCCCGTTGTTTCGGGTACGAATGTTGTGGTCCCTGTCAAAGAGGCCGACAGGACTCACGTTTTTGAATCCCTTCAGGTATTTGACGGTTTTAATGAGCTGGCTTCTCAGCCTTCGTTGCTCAAGGGTGATGAAGCCAAGCTCTTAAAGCCTATCCTCGTAGCTGTGGTGGCGTTGCTGCGGGATGAGCTTAGTTGCACGATGCTGGATTTGTTCCAGTTTTGCTATGCCCCCCCTCATGTGTGGAGACCAAAATTTGACTGCATGCTCGAGGCGGGGATGGACGAGGGATGTGTACAACGGCAATACAATATCCTTCATTTTGCAGAGGAAATTGCGGGAGATGTAACCCAGGTTACCGTTAGCTATCTTGTAACTTTCTTCAACTTGCGCGTTCCATTTCATATCTTTCGAGACATGGACAACCAAGTCTCTCTGTTGGTCAACAGTTGCAAAATCGCTTCCTGACATCGTATTGTTGAAGTTGGCATTGCGACACCCCATGTGAGCTCAGAAACTTTGTGTAACAGTGTCCTGTGCGGCACCTTGCCGAAGGCTTTTTGGAAGTCTAGGTTGATGACATTCACTGCCTTACGGCGGTTGTACACGTTAATCACCTCATTGAAGAAGTCCAGCAGATTTGTCAGACAACTCCTATTGCGGCGGAAGCCGTGTTGAGTGTCATGAATGAGTCCGTTGTTTTCCAGATGATCGACGAGATGATTCAGTATCAACCGCTCGATGGTTTTGCACACGATCGACGTCAAGCTAATCGGTCGATAGTTGCTGGGCGATTGTCGGTCACCTTTCTTGAAGATTGCCGTGACATTGGCAATTCTCCAGTCTTCGGGGACCTCGCTACTCGTCATCGATAAGTTGAAGATGTGGGTTAGTGAATCCACCAATTTTTCTCGAGTTTTCTTGAGAACTCTTGGGTGGGGTCCATCGGGACCGATCGATTTGTAAATGTTCAGTCCCTCAAGTTGTTTGACAACTTCCTTTCATGTGAACGCAATGTCGTTGAGGCTGACTTCCCCAGCGTAAACAGTATCTCGTTCGTAGCCGGGGCCCTCAACTGTGAACACTGAACAGAAGAAGCTATTTAGGACACTGGCCAAGTCCTCAGGTGACGTTTTGAGGACAGCATCTTCATCCATTAGCGGACCAACTGAATTCCTAACAATTCTACGCTCGTTGACGTATCGATAGAAATCCTTTGGGTTCTCTTCGGCGTTATCCGCAATATTGTTCTCTTTCGTGCGCTTTGAGGATCGGACTTGTTTAGTGGCTGTCTTACACGCCAGGCGGAGCAGTTCTGCTGCTTCTTCGGTGATATCCCTCAGTCGTTGCGCATTTAGTTGATCGCGACGGTTCAAGTATCTTGCAACTTTGACGTTCCACCAAAGGGGCCTGATCCTTTGAGCCGGATCAATTGTCCTCAAGGGTATACATCGGTCGCTTGCCTCGTGAACTCTCTCATTGAGGATACGGCAGCATTCGTACACCGTACCCTCTTCGAGTTATTCGATTAAGTTAAGCGCATTTAGTTGTTCTCTCATCCCCAGGAAGTCTGCTCGCATGAAATTGGGGAGGCGTATAGCTCCCTGGGGGGATGGACGGGACACTTTGATGGTGAATTCCACCGCGTTCAGGTCAGCACCGCCCAGTTTGTTGCCAACTTGGATGTCGCCGACCAAGCGCTCCTCAGTTGACATGACTAGGTCCAGTATGTTTTTCCCCCGGGTCGGTTCACGAACATACTGGGTCATGTCGTTTTCAGCGATAAACTCCGTTAGTTTAATGTCTGGGGCCTGTGAAGTTAGGCTCACCCAGTCAACATAAGGGAGATTGAAGTCGCCGAAGATGATAGTATCGTGATTATTTGAGACTGTTCTTCCAGCTTCTCATAGAGCTGGGCATCTTGTTCGCAAGGGTGTGGCTAATGCGGTACACCAATGCCAGCTTCAATGTCGCATAGGTCACTTTGATTTCTGCGTTTAGTATTTTGCAAGAAACTGTGGCCAGCGTTGCTCTAAGAAATGGGGGCAGTATCTCCTTTAGGTACAACATGAACCCGCCCCTCGTTTACTAGGGTGGGTTTGTCCACGCTGAACATTTTGCAGCCTGGTAGCATTATCTCTGCTGCCAGGTTTCTACTCTGGAGATCGAGCCATGTTCCGTTTATGCCAATGACATCGAACGAGTACAGGGTCACCAGTTCTCTCAGTTCGTCGAACTTAGGGGCATATGAATGTGCGTTACAGAAGAAGACCTTTAGACGGTGCGTGTCTCGGTCTTCAATATCTTTATCATTGTGGGGGGTCTCGACCTGGCGGCTGTGAACCAGGATCTTGACCATCCTTAGAATTGCCTTCTTGTGAGCCCTGTAACGCATCTACCGTACCCGCAGCTTCTTCCTCTTGGAGCGACTGATCGACGGCCATCGCTCCCGTCCGGGAATCTGCTGTCGGGCACGGGGCCCTCTAGGTAGGGTTCCCTGCGGCCAAAATTGGACCGTTTGAAGCACGCTGGACCCCTAACTTTTGGGCATAGTATTTCTTAGCGCTTAGATGGAGCAGTCTGCCAAGTCGGGCATTTCCTACGTCATTCAAGTGTAGGCCGTCTCTTAGGAACAGATCGGGCCTCTCCCAAAATTCATCAAACAAGTTGATGAAGGAGGACTCCATCGGACTTGCAAATGGTCTCGAGAGCTTGATTTGTATAGGTTAACTTACAATACAGTTCGTCATCATCATTTATTTGCGGTAAGATGGAGGTGATGGCCACTCGATTCGTTTTTTCCTTGAGGTTAGAAATCAGCTGCCTTTACTTTGCTAGCAGATCTTCCGACCTCGTTCTTTTAAGATTATTGGTGCCTACATGGCAGATGATGAGTGTCTCCCGGCTGGAAACTACAACCTCTGCAAGGGCACCTCTGATCTTCTCAATCGTGGCACCGGGTTTGCAAATAACCAGTCTCTTTGCCTACACCTATGAGCATATTCAACCTCCTGGTGTCGGACGATAGAGTCACCTAGGACAAGTATCTCAATTTTGCCGTTCAGGTCTGTGAACCTCTCAAAAGTGTTCCGCGTTGGCATCACAAACGCGGGCCGGTTAACGAATGTGAACCGGTTCTGGACCTGCTGAAATCCATCCGAATCTACGCCTCGTCGATGTTGGATGCGGTTTCGATCCGCGGATGTCTTGGTATAAGGTATCAGCTTAGTCCCAGTTTCAGTTTCCGGGCAGCTGAAGACCTCATGGCCTGGCGGGAAGTAGGAACCCCGGGTTCGGGCTTAGGGGTGGAAGCGAGTTGCGTGCTTACATCCAGCAACGGCAGCCCTGATATGGGCTTAGAGGGGAATGTGTGCTGCCGTTGCAGACTCTTACCCAGAACGTCACTGTAGGAAGTCAGAGCAAGACCACCAAGACTCCCCCGCGATCGAACTGGACCCCTTCGGTCAATCCTCTCCCGAGATGCCTCTCCGTCCAGCTGTAAAGCATGGACCACCAATTCATTAACTTTTACCAGTTTCCTCGTCTGTTCCACCAGGCTCTTACTAGAGCTCTCCATATCAGAACGTAATTTTCTACTGAGGTCTACAGCAAAACCCTTTAAATCACGCTTAATAACAATGTCCTCTTGGAACTTACATACTTCGTCTCTCACTTCCGCTACGGACTCACAAGTCCTGCCGATCTCTTCTCTCATCTCCACATACTCACCGGCGACAGTGCACAGCTGCTCCTCGAGGACAAAGACCATTCCCCGCAAGGATCCCGTCCTCTCTGTCATCGTCCCTACGTCGCAGGTCCTGGAAGGTCACCAGGACCTGGTCGAGCCTGCAAACCAGTTCACAAAACCGGCAGACGAGGTCTCCTGTGAGGTCCCTGAAGACGCTCCTGCTCATCCTGGCGAAGCAGACCGAGCAGTCCGCCAGAGTAGAAGGTATCCTCAGACGTCGTCCGGGGAGATCGTCGCGCACTTATTAGGAAATTCCTGCTCTCTGTACCAAAACACAAGCAACTCTACGATACGAGGAGGAGCTCCCCTCACAATTAGTTTCCTGAACTAAGTTCAGTGATTTACTTTATCAAACGCTTTATTTGCATCTAAGAAGCACATAAAGACAGAAGATTCCCTACTTCTGTAGTAATCTACTGTTTGCTTCAAAGCAAAAATCGCCATTTCCATACCATGGCCCTCCTTGAAACAAAACTGACTGTCCGATGTGAACAAATACGCTTGCAATCTTGCCAGAATGATCTGCTCCAAAACTTTGGAGATTGAGGTTGCAATATAAATGGGGCGGTAATTATTTATGTCAGACGGGTCCTTTGTTTTACATTTTTTAAACGGAATAACAATTACATGCATTACATCCCTTGGCAACTGCTTGACTCGTATGCAGCCAGGGAGGAAGAGAGCTAACACCGTAATCAATATGTGAGAGGCATGCTTATACACTTCTCCACGAATATCATCATTACCATGAGCCTTGTTATTTTTTAATCCTTTTACAATGGCCCTGACCTTGGCAACACTGATCGTTTCGTCTTCAACCAAAATATTGCAATGGCTCCTTGAACCCACTCCTTATTTTCATTCGTGGCAACTCAGTTTGCAATATCGCGAAAATGTTCCTTCCAGATCTTGCAATGTTATCCATGCCAGTCACTCCTGCAACAGTGAGTGTAAGTGATTCTTTCTTGGGGTTAAGTGCTCGATTTTCTTTCCAAAAAAAAACTCGCATTTACCTTCACTCGACCTTGAGAAAAGTGCCTGCGCTCGTAATTGTTGTTCATTTTATCTTAGAAAAGTAAGTTTTATACGAAAACGGGATTTGGCTATTCTCATTGCCACTGAAAGTTGACATCCTCGAGGCTTTCCTGCAACATTCCACGGAAACACAGCGTCCCTTCCGGCATAATTCAATTCCTTCGCCCGTTCATTCCACCCAGGGACATTGTATTTAATCGGTTTCCTCATTCCAAAAACTCGTCGACCAGCAATTAGGATACACTGTCTCATGAAATCATACAAGTCATTCAGTCGTTCATCGTCGGCTACTTCATTCATTCCGAGCAGCCTATCAGGAAAATGTGATAAAATGGTATCAAGTTCTACATAAAATCGATCCGTTGCCACTATGTTGTCAAAGTTCCGGTCAATCGCTTTAACCTCGCGAGGATCAACTTGCAGAGGGGCCTGCATTCATTCAACATTTAGAGTAATCCCTGATTGTCTGTACTTGATAATTACTGTACATTTTTTTACTCCTATGTGTGCAAATAAGAGATATTGCGATAACTAACTTTGGTTAAATCATACTAAATAACCATCATATGTTGTTTTATTAAAATTATGTGGTGTAACAAGCCCAATCATTTGTTTACATCGATCAGCTGTTCTAGAAAAAAAGACTCGACACAATAATTTTCAATGGACAAGCACTTCTCGTGTACCTTGACTGCAAGCCCAAAGGACGTGTGGGGCAGTTCGTCCAAAGGATTTAAGACCTTCGATTCTTTGACTATCATCATCGCTGCAAACGATTACCCTACTAGAAGAATTTATATACATCATAACATGTTTATTCTCCATAGCATAGCGACATGTATGCTTATTCATGTCGACGCATACCATCTCATTTTGTCATGCGCACACGATCGCCCTGCCAAGGTATAAAAGATACCGGACAGACCGATTGTCTCCATTCAGGTAATGCCCCAGCTGCTGCAGCCCGTTTTCGCCAAGACCAAACCACCCATGCCTTAGAAAGTCAATGCGATGTCACAGCTGCCTGACATTTTGATGCGAGGCAAACATCTGAAAGGTAGTCAGTGAAGCCAGTAATAGGTAGTCAGTGAAGCCAGTAAGCAGCAAGTATAAGTGAAAACCTCTGCAAGCGATGGCCAAAGGCCCGAAGGCCTTGCGTCTTTTGATCGATGAGTCATGCGTCTTTGGGATTGCAGCCAATGAGCACGCAGAAGTGTGCGGGTTCATTAGTTGAAATCGCGTTAGCAAGTTATTCAGTCAGCAAACACGTTTGTTTATAATTGTATAATTAGTAATTTACATGACTAAATTCAAAATGTTTCCATTAGTTTAGCTTTAGTTTTATCTTCACACCATCTATTCCTTGGAGTCATATCTATAAACCCAACTGCCGACACAACGCGTTTGCGTACGTGCACTCTTACTTAACATTTCATCCAGTGTTGAATTAGTAGACAGTCATATCATGATCGTTCCGTTTTTCCATGCTGAGTTAGCAAACCCCTGTGTGTATGAAAGAGTTGTGTTCCTATTTACCTAATATTTATTTCATGTCTGATATACGGTGCGTTCTATTTTGGACGATCCCTTTCCCCAGCGCCTACATTCATGATGCGCTGTGGGCGGCATATGGCACAGGAAACGTGTTGTTGGCCAGGACACCGCCTCGGTTTAGCCTAGTCAGTCAGTCAAGCACACTCGCTCGATCAACAGCAATCATCCTGTTCTACAAAGTGGCATGCCACTAAGGAAAAGAGCTGTGCTCAAGCAACAGCCATAATTCAAGTCTTCTCCGTGGCATGACGTCACGGGAGAGCTAGATAAACCACTCGAAACAAGCATCACAAAACTACTCCGCTGTTCATAATTCAACAGTGACCTGTACTCACCAACATTGTATCAAGCCTCAAGACGAGCAGGACTCAGCATTTATTGTACTACACCTGTTTTGCTGCATTAGCCACCATCATGCGCAGATTGGTGCACACGGTTCTTACCTCCCCAAGGTCTTTCACGTCAGTCACCATGTAAAATGGGACTGTAAACAGGCATCAAAACGCTTGTTTTTTTATCACCAGCACGCCTTGCGTACCAGGTGCTGAGCCGTTCCATCTTATCACCACGCTGAACCAAACCAACTCGACACTACTGCTTTCGCTCCAACGGTCTCGCTGTCACTGTTATTACTCATCCACACATTCTTTGTCGCCCAACACTGTGCAGTAAATACCTCGCCACGGGTTTCGTTACACGTCAAATCTGTTTCTACAGCACGTCGTCACTCCCGGGAGTCCCACACTGTCAGACAGTTCCTGGTTATGCAAAGTCGTGATAACAGGCGCTTTTGTTCCCGTGTTCATTTAGAACTGTCATTGCCTGTTTGGTTACACGTTAACCATGGGTGCAAGTGCACCCATTGTGGTCTATTCCAATGCAAGTGTAGTCAATGACATGTTTACTTATATCGCCAGTGCCGTGTCAGCGGTACTCAGCTGTTGTACGTTATATCATGTTTAACATGCTCACTTAACATGCTCACTTAACATGCTCACTTAACATGCTCACTTAACATGCTCACTTAACATGCTCACTTAACATGCTCACTTAACATGCTCACTTAACATGCTCACTTAACATGCTCACTTAACATGCTCACTTAACCCAATCATCTGGTAATATATCCTCGATTCTTGGTATAACAATACACTTCAAAACTTATAATTATTGTTCTCTAGTCCTTGTCAATGCTTTGAGGGTCCGACCAAACTCTATCATGATTAATAAAGTTTCAGTAATATTGACGAGGACCGGTAGACAATCAATCTCCTCAACTCGTACCAATCTCATTGCCACAGCTTGTATGTTTTTATGTTTTATTTCACATGCATTCCCCGTTTATTATACGGTATTTAATCAATGCACTAATCGTAAGCAGCTTACTGTAGAAGTGAATAACCGCAAGCTCTATTAACGTTCCCTTTGGATTCTCGTTTACCTGTTCTGTGCACCCATGCATAATGTATCTCACCACCTTGATCTTTATGATTTTTTTCAACATTACATACTCTAGCTAGTAACTGCTACGTTTCTTTCTAACACATTATGTAGGCATAACATGCATGTACTATTGCGGTCGGCTACAACAACATGTGTTCGATTCTTCTTACCAAGCCTACATTCTAAACTACCGTGTTACTTATTGTTAATTGCAGTCATCTTTGGTATATTTGGTAGGTTATGAGTTACCAGTTAAAGTTAGCTGCTGCGAGCGGTTCAAGCCACATTCGATATGTTTCAAACTAAAATATGAATTAAATTATTTGGAAAATACGCGCCCTTGGGCGTAGCCTTTGTCGGGGCTCTGTGCATAAATTTCTGACTCCAACAAAAAAGGTAAATAAATTAAATTAAAATTAATAAATAATATGAAATGAGGTTGGGTATTATGGGCAAGCACCTATGCCATACCAGGGCAAGGACAAGGACATGACATGAAATCAATCTTTGGTATTGTGTAATTATAAATTCACAACTTAACTGAGAGAAGACATCCGAGGTAATAAAGAAGAGGAAAAGAAGGGAGATAGGAAAGCCGGCAAGAAAATCAAGTACGCTGTTCTTCAGAGCGGGAAATCTTGTTACTGCGAGGCTTCCTTTACAATGATGAACGCAAGGTTCACGAGATCTGTCTCAGAGGCGTGCCAGCAGGAGGTTGGCGTACAAACGGAGGTAGTGATTCACTGTTCTGCGCCAATCCGCACCATAGAATGAAGGCTGCTCAAAAAATGATTGGCTAAACCAAATATGCCACATGGGAGATAATTACACACCATTCTGCCTGCCTCATACAGGCAGACAGATTGGGTGCATGTAATAAATGAACATAAAAGTAGGAATAGTATACCTCTATGAGTGTAGCTACCAGGAATTAAATGAGAGGCTTAAGCTCCACAATTCTAAGAAATTACATCAGAACACAATTAGTACGAATTATGAATGCGTAATTCTCCTCTTACTTGAATGTACAAGGCTGTATAGTAGGTGTATGATATTTGGACCTATTTCAAAATATGTATTATATACACTGCTCACTTAACCCAATCATCTGGTAATATATCCTCGATTCTTGGTATAACAATACACTTCAAAACTTATAATTATTGTTCTCTAGTCCTTGTCAATGCTTTGAGGGTCCGACCAAACTCTATCATGATTAATAAAGTTTCAGTAATATTGACGAGGACCGGTAGACAATCAATCTCCTCAACTCGTACCAATCTCATTGCCACAGCTTGTATGTTTTTATGTTTTATTTCACATGCATTCCCCGTTTATTATACGGTATTTAATCAATGCACTAATCGTAAGCAGCTTACTGTAGAAGTGAATAACCGCAAGCTCTATTAACGTTCCCTTTGGATTCTCGTTTACCTGTTCTGTGCACCCATGCATAATGTATCTCACCACCTTGATCTTTATGATTTTTTTCAACATTACATACTCTAGCTAGTAACTGCTACGTTTCTTTCTAACACATTATGTAGGCATAACATGCATGTACTATTGCGGTCGGCTACAACAACATGTGTTCGATTCTTCTTACCAAGCCTACATTCTAAACTACCGTGTTACTTATTGTTAATTGCAGTCATCTTTGGTATATTTGGTAGGTTATGAGTTACCAGTTAAAGTTAGCTGCTGCGAGCGGTTCAAGCCACATTCGATATGTTTCAAACTAAAATATGAATTAAATTATTTGGAAAATACGCGCCCTTGGGCGTAGCCTTTGTCGGGGCTCTGTGCATAAATTTCTGACTCCAACAAAAAAGGTAAATAAATTAAATTAAAATTAATAAATAATATGAAATGAGGTTGGGTATTATGGGCAAGCACCTATGCCATACCAGGGCAAGGACAAGGACATGACATGAAATCAATCTTTGGTATTGTGTAATTATAAATTCACAACTTAACTGAGAGAAGACATCCGAGGTAATAAAGAAGAGGAAAAGAAGGGAGATAGGAAAGCCGGCAAGAAAATCAAGTACGCTGTTCTTCAGAGCGGGAAATCTTGTTACTGCGAGGCTTCCTTTACAATGATGAACGCAAGGTTCACGAGATCTGTCTCAGAGGCGTGCCAGCAGGAGGTTGGCGTACAAACGGAGGTAGTGATTCACTGTTCTGCGCCAATCCGCACCATAGAATGAAGGCTGCTCAAAAAATGATTGGCTAAACCAAATATGCCACATGGGAGATAATTACACACCATTCTGCCTGCCTCATACAGGCAGACAG
>SDVV010009205.1:0-16817 GCA_016164225.1 Gammarus roeselii
AGAATAGAAGAGTGGTAAGAAGGATGGTAGCCTTAGAAACATGAACTGTACTAGCAAAGTACAAGCTGGCGAGAAGAACAATGCGGGACAGGCTGGAGGAACACGTACACAAAAATACTACATGGCAGTCAAAGAAAAAACGCCGAATAGGAACCCTTGCTCTGGTAGTGACATGACTCGAGACTGGTGGCAGCCAGTTGAGAGCATGCAGGTTGAGCGCAAAACAGGGCGCCATTGCAATACATAACAAGGAATGATGGATACATTTTGTAATGAATAATGCCCTTGGACTCTGGTACGTGCAAGAAATAAGGAAAGCAGTGAGGTGAAAATCGTGCAACTACCATAGGTTATAATATTTGAACTGTATAGACATGTTTTATGAACATTTTATATGACGAGCATTTTCAAAATTTTAATAGTTCACTCTCGATAAAACGAAATTCGTTACAATAATGAGAAACACATTCCAAACAGTTCGCAGCAATTCTAGCCACAAAACCTAAATTCAGTGTCGCCAAGTATCGTGAAATCTAATTTCTTAAATAATCAATGTGGCAAACTGCAGTAACTGAAGCTCACATATTTCTAACTTCCTTCAATAATCAATGTGGCAAACTTCAGTAACTGAAGCTCACATATTCCTAACTTCCTTCAATAATCAATGTGGCAAACTTCAGTAACTGAAGCTCACATATTCCTAACATCAGTAATGTGCGTAATGCAATAACACTGCATTGACTAAGGAGTAGTGCACAGTCACGACCTGATTTCACCTACACTGTACTCACTCATGAATCTTTGGTTCGAGACAATTAATTCAAAATATGGTTTAGCGTAGTAGAGTATTTTCATGGATATTATGAAGCAAAACTTGTTAGTTTTGTTGCAATAGAAAAGCTTGTACACAAAGCGAAATGGACAACAAACCATAAAACCCGATGATGCATGAAATATACGAAATCTCATGCCGTAGCTCTTGGCTTAGGACTGTTCAGGCGTATCTATAGACGCTTGAAACTAAATCAGAGTCAAGAACAACTTTAAGTTCTTGCAAACCGTAATTCTAAAAAAAATACGGGATAAGACACGGAATAGACAATCGCAACGAATGGAACAATGAAATGAAACATGGCACCTACGAAACATCTGGCATATTGGTTATTGAGCAAATTATCAGTCGAGTATAACGATGAAACGCTCAGTATTTCAGCTCATCATTACAAGCTACTTGAACAGCAGCTCTGAAAAGTTAGATACTCGACGATTTGATTCGAGCCTCATTTCAATCGGAGCCTCAACGTGATACTCGAGGAGCAGCTATGAATCCATTGCTACTTGAGAAGCAGCTCCGCATCAATAACTGCTTCAAGAACAGCCACTAATTGAGCGGCTATGAATTAATAGCTACTACTCCAAAAGCAAGTGTTGATTGCTTTTCCTAGAGCAGCTATGAAGCTACAGCCACTTTAGGAGCAGCAATTTATTGACTGCTACTCGACGAGCATTTGACAATCATTAGCTACTCCAAAAGCAGCTGTGAAACAATAGCTAGTCCAGGAGCTGCAATCAATCATTAGCTACTTCATGAGCGGTCATGAATCAAAAGCTACTTCAAGAGCAACAATGAATAGATTGCTACTCCAAAAGCAGCTATGAATAATTTGCTACTCGAAACGCAGCTACGAATCATCAGCCACTCCAAGAGCATTTATATATGAATCAATAGCAACTCCGGAAACAGCTATGAACTAAAAGATAATCCCAGATAAGATTAGAATCAAGAATTATTTGTTGTCCACCATTATTGGGGAATGGTTGAGAATGAGAACGGACGGACATTCAGTGGGAGGACAGATATGAAAGATCACAAGTTCTCTATAATCACCGGGCAAAATGAATATATTTCCATGCGTTACTCAAATATCCAGGAAACTTGATCACGTATCACGTAAAATCATTAATGAGATGTCGAAACGCAAGAAGAGGTACGCGGTCCCAATACGAACACCTTTTAAGGTTATGACTCACGTTGAGGCTCCGGTGAAAATGAGGCTCAAATCAAATCAAAACCTTTAAAGGTTGGACTTCACCATTTTGCTTGACCTTGAAATCGTCCAACGACATATAGAGTTTCAAAAATCACAGTGGGTATTCAATACGAAACCAGTTTCAAAGTCGGACTACATATTAACAAAAACTCAACTTAACAGGTCTATAAATGCGGTACTGACGCTAGTAACAAACTACCGATTGTAGGAACACAACTGAGGGTTCACAAACCACGGCTTATAAATATCCTTGATGATCACTAAGAAATCCACGACTAAAGAATCTTGTGAAATAATCCTATAATATAACTAAGCAATTACATTATTAGTAAAAAATCCACTGCTGAACAATCTTAACAAATAATAATCCGATTCAATAACTAAGCAAATAGAATAACTAGCTGTCTTTCGAATATAATATTTCGGTATGACGTGTATACGCCAGGTTAAACAAGGAAATGTCGACTACGCAACTATTTATCAAGAGAACACATGATATACCTGAAGTCGGCTAGCCACAGCAAGAGATAGATTATGTATTCTATATCGATCGTCTTTAGAAATCCATATAGTGCAGAACTTAGGAACAATCTCCCCAGTCCGTCACATATCACCGGTAGGGTTATTGCCTTATTACAGAAGCTACAGGCCCGTCACCAGGACCACGCTGACACCATTTCACAATTGCGCTTCGCTGTAGCAGAAGCTTTACTTGTCCCAGCTGCAGCGCGGGCCGACGTCACTTCACGCAGATGCTTCCTCAAAGCTCGTCGTGCTTCAGCTGGTCTGTGAGGAACTGCGCCATGTCTGCCGTAGACCGGTCCCCTTCGTAGCTACCGTCGCGGGCTCCATTGCGGTACAGCAATATGGTGGGGAATCCCTTCACCTGCACAATCACAGCAGCATTACCTTCATTGTCGCTCACGGGGACAAAATTAAACTACCATGGCTCACTCGGTAACCACGTGTAATATATATAATACAGATTCAGACACTAGGCCGAAATCCCCCAGCAAGAGGGTGGCCGACGGCAAGGCGCACCGCACACTCTCATACACACACTCGCACACTTTAGCCCTTTTGCGCTAAAGGGTCCGACCGGGAACCCCGCAACACACGCTCCGGGTTATGCGCGGGGTTCGAGGTCAGTGTCGGCAGCAGGGCCCGACAGTGTGACTGGTTTACCCCTGCCGCGTCATGACGACCATCCTGTCTCTCAACAATGTGCCTATGGCGGGAACGCACATCAAAGCAGCGTCAAACTAATCCGTTCACAATCATTCTCACTCACGCCTATCCAGTGCACGCTCTCTCGTTACTTCCACACTCAGGTCTCTCCTTCCTACGCCGGCTTCACACCATCCATCCACCCAAACTTCGGTATCCTTCTAGGCCTGTATGAGGGTGTTGTTGTCCCAACTGTGCTATACGGAGCTGAGACTTGGGGGGGTGAGAGCAGAGGAGAAGGTTGAATGTTTTCGAGCTGAAATGTTTGAGGAGCATGGCTGGAATGTCGCTGAGACAGGTTCACTAACGACGTGATTCGAATCAGAATGAGGATGGTGAAGAAGTTAAGAAGACAGAGTTGTTCGCGTGTTCTGAGATGGTTCTGGCACATGGTGAGGATGGATGAGGGGAGATAGGTGAAAAGGGTGTTGAAGGCAGAGGCGATTGGACATAGGCCTAGAGGGAGGCCGAAGTAGTAGTCAACGCGAAGTTATTGTCGACTCCCCCGTAGGGCCTATTGAAGAGTGGCAAAGTAGATGCAGAACAGATTACGAGTAGGTTCAACGCAGACTCCTAGCATGTTCAACGCAGATTCAGAGTAGTTCCAACGCAGGTTTAACACAGACACAGAGTAGATTTAACACAGATACAGAGCAGGTTCAACACAGATACAGAGCAGGTTCAACACAGATACAGAGCAGGTTCAACACAGATACAGAGCCGGTTCAACACAGATACAGAGCCGGTTCAACACAGATACAGAGTAGGTTCAATGTAGATACAGAGTAGGTTTAATGCAGGTACCGAGTAGAATTAACGCAGATACCGAGTAGGTTAAACATAAACACAGAGTAGTTTTAACGTAGATAAAGAGTAGGTTTAACATAGATACAGAGTAGGTTTAACGTAGATACAGAGTAGGTTTAACGTAGATACAGAGTAGGTTTAACGTAGATACAGAGTAGGTTTACCGTAGATACAGAGTAGGTTTAACGCAGATTGGGGAGGGGGTAGCAAATATTTCAGGGATTAGGAGGGGCCTCAAGAGGGTCTCATAGTTTCTCAAGAGGGTCCCAAAGGATCTCAAGGGTGTTCCAAAAGGTGCCAAGGGTATCCCAAAATGTGCCAAGGGTATCCCAAAAGGTGCCAAGGGTATCCCAAAAGGTGCCAAGGGTATCCCAAAAGGTCTCAAGGGTGTCTCAAAGGGCCCCAGAAGGGGCCAAGTGGGTACCCCCAAACTCTCCTTGTCTTCCAAGTCCCCCAGGTTCCCGAAACTCCGGGTTCCCCGAGTCCCGCGGGTCCCACGAGTACCCCCTTCTCTGGGTCAATTTGTCTCCCTCAACCTCGATATATTTAATAATAACCAATGCAACCAAACCAATAACCAATGCGGATGAGACTTGGGGGGTGAGAGCAGAGGAGAGAAGAAGGTTGAATCTTTTCGAGATGAAATGTTTGAGGAGCATGGCAAAAGTGTCGCTGAGAGATAGGTTCACTAACGACGTGGAACGTATCAGAACGCGCATGGTGAAGAAGTTGACGACAGAGTTGATACATGTGTTCTGAGATGGTTAGGGGACATGGTGAGGATGGATGAAGGGAGATTGGTGAAAAAGGTGTTGAAGTCAGAGGCGGGTGGACGTAGGCCTAGAGGGAGACCGAAGTTTGGGTGGATGGATGGTGTGAAGCAAGCGTTGGGAAGGAGAGACCCGAGTGTGGAGGTAGCGAGAGAGCGTGTACTGGATAGGCTTGAGTGGAGAATGGTTGTGAACGGATGAGTTTGACGCTGCCCTGATGTGCGTTCCCGCCCTAGACCCATTGAGGCTATACTCAATCAAAAGACGTTTTTAAAGATTCATTACCATAAACGTTTAGAAAGTTCTAAAATGCTATACGGCCCATGTCAATGAAAGTTGTCTAGAGAAACCTGGAAAGGGTTGGCAGAATATGTTTAGATTTGGACCTCTTTCCACCGGAGCCTCAACGCGAATCATGGAGCTCCGGTGGAAATGAGTTCAAAATTAAAACATTCTGCCAACCTTTGCCTGACTTGGAATGTTATTTCAAAGTGCCAAAACCGACGGGCGGCCAAATAGCCTCCACACATGATGGCTACAATCCCGATGACGCAAGAATTATCGATCAAAAAACTTGAGACCTTAGTGCCCTTAACCATCGTGTGCGGATGCTATAACGATGCAACCGGTTGCTTCAAACAGCTTCACTTACCGGGCACCTCAGTTATTTAATCGAATGCCACTGGATATACGTGCCATCAAACGGGTGCCGCAATTGTCATCCACATCAAGGGTCTTGAGGCTCAAAAGCAGATTGGAAAATACCTCAGCTGTGTTTCGGATCTAGCACTGATCAATGGATATCCTCGCTGTATGGACAGCTCCCTGCTCAACCGCGGCGCCAAACCGAGATCCGACAGGCGAATGTGGCCGCAACAGTAAATGCTGTTGCCGCAGCACAAGTAGAGTATCTCCACAGATGTGGGCCAGGTGGCAGCTACCATGTGACCGGCTGTAACGACAAAGAAGCTTCATGTATCCTAGTAAATAAGGACACAATCTCTTTGGCAGACATGATTGTCTGCCCTGTCGGGATGGTCATGGGTGGGGGGGCACGGCCATTATGACGCGGCGGGGGTAAACCAGTGAAAACTGTCGGGCCTGCTGCTGACGACGGATCCTCTGACTGCACACGTGACGCAGACTGTATGTTGAGGGGGTTCCGGCCGGACCCTTCAGCACACAAAGGCTAAGTTGTGTGAGTGTGAGCGTATGAGGGTGTGAGGTGCACCGTGCCGTCGGCCACCCCCTTTCTAGGGGATGCGGCCTAGTGTCTGTATCTGTTCTTTCCTGTCTCTTCCTTCCTCACCCTCTTCACCTCTTTCTAGAACATCTTTTTGTTCTCCTCAAAATTCTGACACAACTGTCTGCCCCACCTAGCATCAGCATCCCTTTTGGCTCTCCTCACCACCCGCTTCACCTCGTTTCTCCTCTCTTTGTAGCTTTCATAAGCCACCACCGACTCCACCTGCAACCACTCCTCTTTTCCGTGCCACCGCTAGTTTGACCTCCTCGTTCCAACACTCGCAACCTTTCCTTCTGCACCCACCCACACGGCACGCACCACACACCTTCTTCGCACATCTCAGCAACGCATCCCTTAACGTCTCCCATTCTTTCTCCACATCTCTGAGGTTCTGTCCTCTCACGTAGTTATATTCTTCCCTCAACACCTGCTGGAACTCCTCGGCTTTACTTCTCACATCCAGTCCACTCACTTTCACTACCCCTCTCCCTCCTCTCACTCGTTTGTTGCCCTTCCACTTCTGCTCCACTCTCAATCTACCTTACACCAGCAGATGGCCAGACACTCCTCCACCCTCCCCTCTCAATACCCGCACATCCAACAGCCTCCCCACCACTCTCCTCAATATCAGCACAAAATCCATCAGTGCTCTCTCCACCACTGCACCACGGGCCATTCCTACCCATGTGTACTTGTGGATATCTCGCTTCTTGAACAAACTATTCCCAACCACCAACTCCTGCTCCATACACAGACATATCAGGTTTTCTCCATTTTTATTTCTACCGGGAACGCCATACCTTACTATCACATTCTCCTCCACTACATCTCCGACTCTCGCATTAAGGTCACCCAGTACAACTACATTGAAATGACCTCCAAAACTCTCAGTCCACTCACTCAGGTCAGTCCAGAATTGCTCCCTCTCCTCTTCACTCCTCTCGCTGCCAGGTCCGTAAGCACTCACAAATGCCTATCTTTCTACGCCTAATTCAACTTTCATCCACATCAATCTTGAGGACACCTCCTTTCGGTAGTGCTACGAGCCAACCGATCACTCAATATCAGGACCACACCTTCTCTTGCCCAACCTTCCTCCACACCAGACTTTCTTCGACTTACCACTCCAAACTTCCTCCTCACAAACATCTCGCCAATCTCTCTCCTCTTTACCTCATTCGTACTGCAGCCACGCACATTCAGCGACCTTAACAATAGGGTTCGGAGAAGGCGTGAGCCTCTCCTACCCCCGCTCCTCTTGCCGTCTTTGTGGAAGGGTTTTACAAAGAACGGGATTCCTAGCCCATTTGCTCCGCCCCTTTTAGTCGACTTTTAGGACACGCAGGGGTTGCGGTAGCACGATCCTACTCCCGGCTACGGGGAGTACTAGGTAAAACTAGGTAAAAACACCAAACACTGTGAAGACGGTTGAGAAAACTTATGGTTAACTTACAAAGTGAACTAGTATAATCAGCGTATTGGGATTAGTTCTCTAGACTCCAGACCGTACAAAGGTTATGTGAAAATGTCCTCGTTAACAAATACATATCCGCGATAGCTATCGATCCAAAAAGGTAAAATGTCAAAAGCATAAAATGTTGAATCACAAACATTTGAAAAGAACACAATTGAACATTTTTCATCAAATGAACTCCATTTTCTCAACTTCCAAGCTTTACAAGTACAAAAAAAATATTTTGAAGTTGTGAGGCAGAGGCGAACGTGAGTTTGGTGTAGTAAGTGAAAAAAAATCAGGCATGAAAGAAGGTTGGCACAAGAATCCTTGGTGTTGTTACAGAGTGATCGGTTGGCTAGTAGCATTACGGAGCATTACATATTACACAGCATTACATTACATAGCATTACATAAGGTAAAACATTAGAAATTGTGATACCAAGACAGCAGTTACTTAACTAGGTGATAAAGCCGCTGTTTATCACCTTGACTCCATGAGAAACTCATCAGTTAGCTACGATGACTGATAAGATACAATTTTAGACGCCTTTCCTGCCGAGCCTAGCGGCCGATTACCGAACGTCCCATACAGCGTTACCTCCTGTCCGGTGCAGAGCTCCCTGTTGCCCTGCGCGGTACAGTCCACCTCAGCGACGGTGATAGTGGCGTGGTCTGCGAACTGCTGGCCGAGCTGCTCGTACGCCCCGGCCATCCTCTTACAGTGGCCGCACCTGAACGTACAGCAATGATGGAAGGGCGGTCATAACACAGAGGATAGCAACAAAGTAATTTAATTACAAAGGAAATCATTTCAAGTGACGCAGATCCGCTGATAAAAACGTGTGCAAGGCTTCTAGTTAAAATTTATTGTCCATCGACATGTAAGCAACAACATTTATTTGAATAGCTGGTGCAGCCCTACTTTGCTCGCACTTCATTGTTGGTATATTAGAAAAATGTCTCCCTAATCTGCGTAGGGCTTTTGGATGGTCATCATTACGTTGCATTTCAGAACACATAACCTGCCGAAACAAAGCATGTATCATTATGATTAGTTGTCAGTGGGTCCTGGTTAAACTCAGAAACTTCAGCGAAGACTCTCTCAATTTGAAATATCCACATCAGAGTATCATGACCAATGACACAGATTGAGTGATAACTTGACTATCGTTGCATAGGGTACTGCGGGGAACTAAGATGGCAAAATGATTATCAATCAAAACATTCACACTCGTTCTGAAGCAAACGCAGGCTTACCAGGGCGCAAAAAACTTTACGAGGGTGATGCCGGTGCCAACCGTCAGCTCAAAGTTGTCTTCAGACAGGCTCAAGACGAAGGACTGAACAGGTGGGGGAGATGGGGTACTCTCGCTACCTGCAACAACAAATCACAGCGAAAAGCTACAACAAATTAACAAATACAAAGTAGTAGTAGTTGCTTCCATTTCCCCACGACAAACATAAGGCCGAATCTCCCGGACAGGAAGTGGCCGGCCGAATAGGATATGGCACCTAAAACTTCACTTCCGCGACAAATAAAAACTTACTAAATCTCAAACTCTCGTACTTAGGTCACCCAGTAGCTACAACCGTGTTGTTTAGACCTTCATAACTCTCAATACACTCTCTCAGGTTCATCCAAAATTGCTCCCTTTCTTCCTCATTCCTCTTTCTACCAGGTCCGTAAGCACTTACAAACGCACATCTTTCTATACCCAACTTGTCTTTCACCCACATCAATCTAGAAAACACTTCCTTCCAATATCAACATCACACCTTTTCGTGCCCAACAATCCTCCACGCCCGACTTCCTACTACATACCACGTCAACCTCACATACGCCTCTACCTTTCACCTTGCTCTCACTCTGCGCCAACACATCAAACTGTTTCCTAACAAACCCCTCACCAATCTCTCTCCACAAAGCTTCATTCATACAACAACCACGCACATCTAGCGACTCTAACAAAAAGATTCGAAGAAGCGCAAGCCTCTCCTCCTCCCCACGTTCGTCATGCCGCCTTTGAGAGAGGAATTTACCGAGGCAGGGTTTCCCAGTTCCTTTGCTATGCCCCTGTTTGTCGCCTCTTACGACACGTGAGGGGTTACGGTACAGCATTTCAATTCTTCGCCACAGGACGGAGAACTATTGATTTCTAGAAGTATAGTTGAAATAAATTAGGTACTATCGGTTACAAAGATAGACCTTATTTTTAATTTCGCGTTTTATTTCAACTTCATTTAAATCAAATTGTATGTAGTTTAGTAAGTTTTTATGCTTGTTCGTTTACAGCCAAACGTTTGGAGTAGATGCAAATGTGTAAATACATACTATAAAACACAATCTCTGTGCAGGGATGTCGTGAACATAACGCGAAAAAAAATAAGGTCTATCTTTGTAACCGATAGTACATACGCGCAGGATAAAAACACTTCAATGAGCCATTAAAATGGGGCTGATAATTGAACAGGTTCTCACATGTATGAGATAGCAGAAAATGGTATTTCATGAAACAAGAAGAAACTAATTAAAAAGGAACTGACCATGATGAAAATCAAATTGTTGACTTGATAAATTGAATAAAGAAAGTGAATTACTGGTCAATTATTTTGCAAGTACAAGTTCAAGCATGTATGCTTTTGTTTACTGACCTATACTGCTTCTTAGTTCTCATACCTGTAGCAATCGAATAGGAACATCATTTACATAGTATGACATGCTTATGCAATGAAGGATGGAGAACAGAGAAAAAAGTGTTAACAGCTTAATGGCGAGAATCTTGATAGCACATTTAATTGACGTGGTCAGCCAGTTGCTCTGATGCACAGGTCAAATGAATTTAGTACTTAGTTGAAATTACAATGGGAGCAGCAAAAATATGCAAACCGTAGCATTTTGTTTCAATAGTTTCATGTGCCAGGCACCTTGGTTATTCGATTGAATGCCACTGGAAATACGCGAAATTAACCGAGTGTCGCAATCATCAGTAACAGTTGAACATATTCAAATCCGAAAGTCAATTGGACACGTATATCAGCTATGTTCTGATCAACCTCGAACAGTGGATACCCTCACGGTGGGAGCACCTCTCTAATCGAAAGGGTCGCCGAACCTAGTCCGACTGGCGAATGCGGCAGCAGCATGCAATTGCTGATGCTGATGCCGCAGCAGCAGCAGCCGAGTCTCCACAGCAGTGGGGTCAGGTGACAACTACGCTGTGACCCACTATAACAGCGAAAAACTCAAAGTATCCAAGTAAGTAGGTAAGTATGTTATGTTAAATATAATATCACATCTATATAAATCTTATTAAATCAACACCAAGACAACAATTTGTCTCAATACAGGGTTAGGATTGAAGTGATACTGTGAAATGCATTCAACGTTTAAAATGTATTTTTATTTATCTCAGCAAGAAGTCAAAATCATTGTAGGTATATCTCAACCGCTGAGTGTGGCTCTTACCAGCAACGTCCGCCTCCTTCTCCACCTTGACATTGTCTTGTTTATCGTCAGCGGCCTCGATGGGTTTGCTAGGTCTCCTAGTGGATTGCTCCACAGCAAAGCTCCTGAGCGCGTCCAAACTGCGGTCACCAGCATATCGGTCACCCACCTGAGCAAGATGAGATATCTAAAGATACAATAGTGCACTGATTAGGCTATGGCTGCTGTAGAAATAAAACATTAAATCGTATTAGGAGTAGCCCAATCCTCTGTAGTGTTTGCAAGAGGTTACAAGCGTTAGAAGACAACAATTGGTGTTTTTGCCCAAATCAGGTTCCCTTTTGGCAGTACGGAGATTAGTTCTGAAGTGGGCAGTGCAGTGCATGTCTAAAGCTGCAATAGAGCACTGATCAGACTATGACTGCAGTAGAGAATAAACATTAAATCGTATTAGGATGTCCACCTTCTGTAGGGGGTAGCAATAGAGTTTTGATTAGACTATGCTAGCTGTAAGTAAATAGAGTATTGATTTGACTATGACAGCTGTGTTGCATCAAGTGACAAAGCTTTCTAGCACCCTGGAGTCAGCGTCCTCCTGGAACTGGACGCCAAACCAGCAACTAGTGCTGCACCAAGCTATGGACTAAGATTAGAATCGAGTGATTAAGTTTATTATTGCGTCAAGATAACGTCTTTTACGCTGCGAATGTCACAGTTAGGCACGGGTGCCGCGGTAGCTACAGCAACTCTTAAGGTGCCGAGGCTATATGGTCTCAGTAATCCTTGGGGGACAGCAAGGACCATCAACGCTCAACCAACCCGGCTCAAGAGCCCCAAGTATCTATCCGCAGTCATCCCCAAGGTGACGGGGGCAATGCGTCCCAACACCTGCTGAGGTGGAAGATGAAGAAAATACAGGCAACGAGAATCTTATCCATGAGATTTACACTAAGTGAGGAAGTCTTGCTAAGAGAACAGCAGAAATTTAAAGAGAAAACAAATTATAGTCATTTTTTGTAGAAAAAGGTTGCAAGAAAAATAGCGCGCAGCTGCTTTGATGTTGCTAGCCATCCGAAAGAAGGAAATTTAGGACCCGTGTGCAACGACCAAAAGGGGAGTTGCCAAGAGAGAAAGAAAAATAAGTTAAAGGAAATGCGAAAAAAAAATGAAAATTAGGTAAATAAATTAGAGTGACGAGGCTTTCTAGCGCGCTGGAGCCATCGTCCTTCTCGCCTCGAATGTCAAACCAGGGAACAGTGCTGCATCAAGTTGGTCTGTTGTTTTATTATGTTAGTGTTAGGTTTACTACCACGTATAGTCAATATTCTTTACGCGGCGAACGTAAAATGCATGCTTAGGCCACACGGTCCCAGCACTCCCCGGGTGGCAGTAAGGAGGATCAGCCCACTACCTACCTTGCTTCCGAGCCTCAAGGATTCGCAGTCGTCCTTTAGGTGCCGGAGGCTAACGCCCCCTGTCGAGAGGGAAGATGAAGAAGAGACAGAAAATGTGGATCCCATACATGAGATCTTCACTCAGTGTAAGGACTTTGATGCATGAGAAAGGCAAGAATGGAAAGAGGACGAGTCATAGGAAAAGGTTGCATGGAAGAAAGAGGGCAACTTTGGCTGTTATTAGCCACCCAAAAGAAGAACAGTTAGGACCGGTGTTTGTGTTCGAGTGTGCGTGTCCGCGTTCGATAAGGCGAAGAGAATTTGAACTAAACACAAAATGCAAATGAGGTAGATAACATTAAGCCAATTCAGGATGGAGGAGGAAAGAAATAGTGATAGATGAAGGAGAGGGGAATCTGAAAGGAAAGAATGGTGTTCACTTCTCCGCTTGGGACGTGCCTGTGAACCTAACAGAAGAGGAGCTGGCCGGAGAGTATCAGTTAGTGGGTCAACCCTCTATAGGTGGGGTCACAAATACGAAAACCGGCGTTCTGGTGTTTCTTTTGAACATTACAATGTAGGCGAGAATCTGGCGTCAAGCAGCAGGACACTAGCTCCAGCCCGCACAGGAAGTGGAACTAAGTTAAAGCAAAGAAAGGGGATTCTCTGATATTTGATCAAATTTAATGGCAGACAACGACCTCAACTTTAGTACACGTTCAGGGCTTTAATATGGTTCTGTACCTTCAACTCAGACCTACCTTTCACATGCATCTTCCACCTCCGCTGTATACACACTCAAATTCAAATCCTTAGCATAGCAAACGCGCCAGTTTAACAGCAATGAAGGATTGGGCTTCATGTACCTGGTGAAAACAGCAACCATCAAGTAGGGACTCTTGTTTTTATACTGATATACTGTTACAGGTATGCATATGCATCATTAATTAGGCAGAAACTTGTGTGGCATTGAATAATCAGTTTACTGTAACAAATTGCAATGGGCTCGAAATACATGAAAGAAAATAACCGAAGCATAATTCTATTCACAACGGTTCTCACAGTACTGGATCGTTTACCTGCTCCCCGTCAGTGAACCAAATGAGCGTCGGGTAGCCTCGCACTCCATACTTGGTGCAGATTTCACGCTGTTCTGTGCAGTCTACCTTGCCGATGGTAACGCTGGCAGAGCTGCCAAAATTCTCAGCCAATTTGTCCCAGATGGGAGCAAGGCGCTGCAGGAATAAAACTAGGATTAGATGGTTAACAATTTCATGCTTATTTAAAACGCAAGAGGTAGCAACTGCAACTCGCATGGATGTTAGTAGCTGATGCACAGCTTCGATCGGTCTTGTGAAAGTGGCAGCTAACAAGATTAGGTAAGAGCGACAGGAATTTCTAGTGCAATGGAGTCGATGTCCAATTGGTACCGAACGTAAGGCAGCTACCGAGATCTATCAGAGAGGGGATTCCGAGTTCAAAGATTGCCTTAAAGGACGCAGCCTAGGGTTTCAAACCACGCTAGTTAATTTTGTCGTATCTAATCTACAGAATGTAGAAGTTAAGAACCGACTACATCAATTTCAGTCGTAAATTTTGAATCAATCTGCTCGGCGGTTTCCTGTGGAATGTGTAGACGCTTTACAAAGAGACCTATTTCTGCTTAATATAGTATGGTGACCAAACTTTTCTTTTCACAACTTGCTTTGACTGCTTACATTATATTCTACAGGGTGGCACATACGAAACACCTTTTAGAAAATTAACAACAAGAAGTAAGTTTGGGTTAATTTTAAATCATAGAGATTTGTATTTTATTGAAATTCGTATCCTTTCTACCAATTACCATTACATATTGCACTAGTAAATTTCATTATTTATCCCTAGATATGCTGTGCTACACACAAGAGCAGTAAGCAACATTTTGGAGCTCTATTTAGAATGTAAGGGATCAACTATTAAAGTGCAAAGAAATTACAGGAACTATTGTCATGACAAAAGACGTCCGGATAGAAAGTACATACAAGCTATGGTCTATAGATTTACGGAAACTGGATCAACAGCAGTTGGTTACGTCACTGTGGCAGACTGACACAGCAACGTGGAGACGTTCCACTTAACTGAGAATATCTTGTAGGTCACTGCAACATATTCTAAAAATATTTGAAATATCATATATATAGAATTTAACCGACCCAAAAACTCTAGCCTACGGACTACCAAAAGCGGTCAAATTTTGCCAGCCCATTTCTGAGAATTGCAGAAAATTAAGACTTCATATCAAGCCTAATGATCAAATATGAAGCTCATTTTCACCTATATGGTGACGTTAATAAGCCAAATTGCAGATTCTGGGCGCCTGAAAATCCCAGAGAAACTTATGAGCATCCACTTCATAGCGCTAAATTAACGGTGGTGTGGCATAACGTCATCGAGAATCATTAGCTCGTACTGTTATTGAAAAGGCTGATGGGAATACAGTGACTGTGAATGAGAACCGATGTAGACATACAAACTTTAAGATCTTCTCTATTGTTTACAATTATCCAGATCTCTGTACCTTTCATAGTTTCCTCGTTTTTAATTTTTCTAAAAGGAAGTGTTCCAAACGTCTGTGAAGCCTACCTTTCACAAACAAATACGTATAACGGATGCTGCACATTTCGGTTTCTTCACTTTATAACAGTGGTAATTCGTTATCGATTTTTGAAAACATTGAACAAAATAATATGGTGAGCCACATTTCTTAGTTCAAATAAATTATTAACTCAAATTTTGCTTCAAAAATTTAGCTGAAGTCTGGTGCTTTTAAATGTTTGCCATTATTTTTAATTCAAACCACAGGCAGCATTCTTAAATTTGTCTCTTGTCTAACAAGTTGAATTTAATTAATCATATGTCTGACTGAATAATTAGCCAAATCAAACACAAAACTAGACACCATAGGCCACAGCGGAAAGGTCATGTCTCCGGGCATCGTGTAATTTGTGAAAAATAAAAAATGGTTAGACATTTGAACTGTGAAACGTTTGCGTCAGCAAGTTGCGTGACACTAACACAGACATTGCGACCTGTGGGGGAGAGATGCGACACCTTCTCTTACAGTGTGGTTTGAAAAACCTTTCCAATGAAGTACTTTGTGATCCCCATTCAACTGTAAGACAATTTAAGCAGAAGGTATATGTTTGTGGAAAATCGCTGTAAGAAGGTTGAAGAATTCAAATCACAGTAAAAATCACTATAATGAAGCTTTCTGCTTACTCAATCAACTAATACATTGCATGACATAACTTTAAAACTGAGCGATGGGACTACCTTTATTTGGAGAAAAATCGTAATCGACACCATTTATTATTCATCAAACCAAAACGAGCAACATCAATCGCGAGTCCTCGGCCGAGCCAAATTTCTCGTAGTGGGACTGAAAACCCCTTTGGTAATAATGAAAAAAAAACTTAGTATTTTGATGTATAACCTTCATCTAAGGAGTAAACAACCGCTGGAGTTCGGAAATTGATCATAGAAAAACAACAAATATCAGAAAAAAGTCAACGGGGAGCTATGCGTTTAGTAATGTTAGTTTATTTGCACCGCAAGATACTCAAATGCACGTATTAATGACGAAGCCTTGGAATTTTGAAGAAACGACATCATAGAAAGCGTATCAGAAGAGAGCCAAAAAAATGTAAGTGTTCTAAGCCCGAATTTGTACAAATTAAAACCAACATCGGAAGAAAAAGACGTGAAACCCTGCCTGTGGGTCTGTTCTCCAAGCCATAGAGCGTCGAAATTCATTTATTATTGACAAAGCTTTAGCAGTTTGAAACGCGTGTAAGGCGTGAAGAGCAGAGCAAGGCCTGAAATATGGCTTGCATATAAGGCGTGAAGAGCAAGACCTGAAATATGGCTTGCGTATAAGGCGTGAAGAGCAAGACCTGAAATATTATTGGCGTGTAAGGCGTGAAGAGCAAGGCCTGAAATATGGCTTGCGAATAAGGCGTGAAGAGCAAGACCTGAAATATTATTGGCGTGTAAGGCGTGAAGAGCAAGGCCTGAAATATGGCTTGCGTATAAGGCGTGAAGAGCAAGACCTGAAATATGACTTGCGTATAAGGCGTGAAGAGCAAGACCTGAAATATTACTTGCGTGTAACACGTGAAGAGCAAGGCCTGAAATATTACTCGCGTGTAAGGCGTGAAGAGCAAGGCCTGAAATATGGCTTGCGTATAAGGCGTGAAGAGCAAGACCTGAAATATTACTCGCGTGTAAGGCGTGAAGAGCAGGGCCTGAAATATTACTCGCGTGTAAGGCGTGAAGAGCAAGGCCTGAAATATGGCTTGCGTATAAGGCGTGAAGAGCAAGACCTGAAATATTACTCGCGTGTAAGGCGTGAAGAGCAAGGCCTGAAATATGGCTTGCGT
>SDVV010009206.1:0-16816 GCA_016164225.1 Gammarus roeselii
CTGTCGGAGCTGTTATTGCCCGTGTGGCCGCTGATCTTGTTCTAATCTCGAAGATGCTACCTCTACGCACTAGGGTGCGTACGTATCAAACGTAATGTTCTAAAGGATTGGAAGCGGAGGTCCGTTTCGAGAAAGCGTTTTTTCTTTTGCGCACTAGCGTGCGTCTGACACTGCTAAAATTTTCACATTTTTTCTAACGTTGAAAGCGTTGTTTCGTTTATTCCTCGCGCACTTAGGCGTGCGAGCCTACTGGAATCAATAATCATCGAGCCCTACGGGGGAGCCTATTATGACTCACGTTGAGGCTCTGGTGGAAATGAGGCTCAAATCAAATCAAAAACCCTCTGCAGTTTACCCCATTTACGAACAACTCATTTCCATGAGTCTTCCCTCTCACAACACCTCCTACTCTCAGCAGTCAACCTCTTCCTAGCACTCTCTACTCGTAGTTATCTGGCTTTTTTGAGCACCTCTACCCCCCAGCAGTTAGCCTCCTCCTTGCATCCTTGCACCCCCAACTCCCTGCAGGCTGCTCCATCCCAGCCCCTCCTGCATTAGTGATGGTGCCAATTGGGTTCATGCTCCAGAGACCGGTCCGATTATTGTGCAAGAGTTTGGACGGTGAGAAATAGGGAAGGCGAATTGGGAACGGTTTATTGGATGACTTCCCTAGCGTCGCCTCTCTTGCTCCCGTTGCCATGCGTCGGGGGCGTCAATGATCGTCTCGTGCGTTTGAAGCGCATGGCAAAGAGCTTGCCACGCGTCAGGTACAGCAGCTCTGAGAGGAAGTAACAAAAAACTTTTGCTGAGTGCACGCGGCTCCAGGACGCGCTGTTGTAGTGTTTGCGCAGATAGTTGAAATTAAACAAAGGAATGCCGGTCATCAATCTGTACAAACATTTTAATCGATTTTTCTAGTTAAATCATCAAGTCATTACAAAAAAATCCATCTCTGACCAGGATTTATTTTGCTCCCTCCCCTGCCCAAGCTCCACCTCCTCTATACAAACGACGGTGGACTCAAGAGGCGACGGTACAAACCCTGAATCTCGTTTGCCTGCAATTTTTGTGAATTTAAAAATGCAGACTTCGCGTCAGGAATGGAATGAATCGGTAGAATTTGTAATTACGCTAGTTTGCGATCGTCGTAGTCTTCCTAATTCATGTGATCATGATTGTTCTGTGATTGCAGTGTTATCCTTGTTATAGCCTAAAAAAATCATACATCAAACTATGTAAGTGAAACCTTAAAATCGATTTCAAAGATCAACGATGGTTGGGTAACGCTATTTACGATTGAGTTGTATTGCTCTACTCAGAATTGTAGATGAATAAAAGAACGAGAATTGCCTACGCACGCAGACTGAGAGTGGATAAGACACAATTTTCTTTCTCCACCTTGTAATACTGCTTCGTGTCGTAGCAGAGGTTAAATTTGACAAACACTTCAATTGCATCAGGCTTGTTTAGAAGGTATAAAAAATATCCCCCCATAAAATATTCATTAGGATGTGTATGGCTTATACATGATTTTGGCGGTACTTATTGTGATAGGAAGATTAATGAATGTGTAACCTTTAATGTTTATTTTATGGTCACATTTGTGAGCACTGCCGTTTTATATGAACTGTTCATGTATTAATTTATTTCGCCAATGTGTCAATATATACGAGACATGGTTGTAGAGTAACGATTCAGTTGTAACGCGAGCATCCATGGGAAGACGTTGGTTTTGTTTTGCTTTGTTTTAATTGCAACAACTCAGAATGTGAATGCATTTGTAAATGAGATCCACATTTGCACGCAAGAAGTTCCTGGATCTCTCCTTCGACTTGAAGTAAACAAAGAATGTCTGAAGAATTTAATTTACCTGAACGTCTGATAAACTAATTTATTGTACAACTCTGTATTACCCTCAACAAGTTTAATTAAGTTTATTGCATGTGCATTTTAAACACATGTGCAATTATAACAATTTTCGAATGGAATGTCAATACGATGGCTACCAGTACCGGACGATCGATTTTTCAGTTTTAACATCATGCATTGAGTCCTCATGCAAGCAATGTAATCTAGTAACGACAAAAGGTATTACGACACGCAATTTTTTAAACCGGTCGCTGGAATGTTCAGTTGCTGTATTCGTATTTCCGTTTCTTATTCAGTTTCATTACACATGCGACTCAATTTACGTTTGTTGAAGTGTGATCACAGTTAGCAAATTATAGATATCGATCCATGTATGCAATTGAAGTCGCACCTACAAACATATTATTGAAGATCTCTCTAGCAAAATGCCCCTTCTCTTTTTTTAAAACTCATCAATTGGGATAGATGTGAGTCAGTTTGTTATGTGTTCTGCTACACCAAATAACCTTTCAATAGAAGTCCAATAAATGTCAGGAAAAAATAATTATAATAATGAGTTTTCGTAACAATCTACCATCAGTCACCGATTAGTCTTCAACGAAGTCTAGACAGTTGAATAAAACCTGTCAAATCCACCACTTAAAATCCATTAAGGAGAGGAGCGCTCGACGCCGAAAACATAAAGGACTCAAAGCGGGAAAAAAGCTGTCGAAACGTGAATGAACGGAAATCTTTTTTTTTTTCGTGCCTGTAAAGCTAAAGAGACACGACGGTGGAAGACTAAGAAAAGGACAACGAGGGAGATCGATCAGAAAAAATGCAACAAATGTGAGAAATAAATAGGAAAAGGCAGCGCGCATCGATGAGTTTGGAAAGCTGAAATTCTATTGAAATTCCCGAATGAAAATTGCAAAAGGGACGGGATTATCAGAACCGTTTTGTGGAGTCCGGTAATGCGAAAACCTCGAGCTATACTCCAGATTCCTTCACAGTATTTGTCTACATCAAAAATCATAATTGCAATACAAATGTTTCAACAGAGGTTTTGATCCTGGAGCTTGATTTAGTGCTTGTTGATACTTATCGTTCCAAGGTGATGTAATTTTTGTGTTGATGATATGGTTCCTATCCCGACAGCAAATACTGGCATTGTTCCGGCAGTGAAGAGACACGCTAAAATACATTAATAACATCATAAAACCGCACATCGGTTCAGTGTCTAAATATTGGGCGACCATATTGTCATATAATATGCTTTCCATAGAACGAGTCGACCCGCGCTGTTATTGTTGGTGACGGCGCTCTTCAGCACGAAAGGCTCTCATCGATTCATCAGATGTGGGGGTCTGGCCTCAGGCCAGTGCAGTGACGTTAAAATATTTATAATACGAAGTTTATAAATTGTGGTTCTAAACGATACATGTGTGAATGTTTATATTAGTCTATACAAGCGGATCCCACTTAATGCAATAGTGTTCAGAATTAAGCAAAGAAATTTCGTTATTTGCTTTTCTGACTTGAGCATCCTGAGAAGAGGAGTTGGATTTCTTGTCTGCGTAGATATACTCTTCTCAGTATTAGATGTGCTTCTTAGACCCGGTTGATCGCTGGATTGTTCCTATGATAGAACTTGCTACTGCAGTTCCCATCAGATTTACAAATTATTGTATCCACTCTTCGACATTTGATAAATCACACTTACATAGCACCTTCAAATGACAATTCGACTTAACGCGCATGAAGGACGTTGACTTTAAGACTATCGAAGCCCTTGCCCCCCAAGTTTAATCTAATCAAATGGTTTGATTTGATTTGAGCCTCATGTCCACCAGAGCATTCTAATCAAAACAACACTTATCGTAAAACTACAAGCAAAGCTGAGGGTTTGACTTTCATCATTCGTTATACACCGAGTTTGGCTTAACGAACGAGTTTTTTCTGGAATGAGTGCCAAACTCAGGAACGTAGCATTTCATCCTTGGGCGCGTCTTTCTTTGATTGGAAGATGAACGAATCCTCCGCATGTTTTCACCACATAATTTACTGGACAACATTAGAGGAATTAAGAGCGAAGGAGCAAGATGGTTTCGATAAGGAAAGAACGGGTTTTCTAGAGAAAGAGTAGCTCGATTGCGCCATTCAATTAAACCATTTGGGATAGATGCTCTGAGAGAGGATAGTGGAAATGTTTATACATGTTTCTGTACCTGTAACCAAATTTTATATAAATTAAAAAACGATATCGATTTAGACTCTTTCCACTTCAGCAAAATTTGACATTGTTTGAGCCGACCCGGGTTTCGGGGAAGAAAAAAAACAATGAGTTTGGACTGTTTTATCAACATTAAAAAAAATGGTATAGATGAAATTACAGTAGGCTAATACAACCGCAATATTCCCGTCCCTTCGTCGAGATTACTCCAAATGTATCGAAAAAATGTAAGAAAATTCTTGTTTGAACCAAATTTGCGCTTATACTACTCCGTAACACACTTGATATAAATACGTCTAAATCAGTCTGCATTAGCATCCGCAGCACGTTTAATTAGCAACTTGCTGGGGGCGCTCGCCATTTCATATTCATTTTAATGCTATTAATTATTTACCTCGAATATCCCCCGAGTTCAATAAGACATAATTGCTAATGAAAACGTGTTTTTTTAGAATACTGCAATTATGGAAGTTTCATTAAAATGTATTTTATGTTTCAATTATTTTCCTTTGTGAGTGCCCTGCATAATAAAATAGATGAATTAACTTCTAATGAACGCCTACTGTAGCTGAATAATCCCACTTGCCAAGCTGCCAACGCAAATTGTCTGCATGACTTATAACGTAATATTGTAAAACGAAAGAGCATCGTACTCAATTAACTTTTTTATGCGATTTCAATCCATCATGTTGCTAGTTCCGTCTCAATATTGAACATCGTTTTCATTCAGTTCGAACCAGATTTTATGATTTATCAACTCGAAGAATAAAGGGATAAACCGGTTTGTGCTTTGGATATTCAAGGTACTGGATGTTCGTTCAACATTCCGGGAGCGCGGGCTTGGTTCCTGACATAAGTGTTAAGATTGAACGTTGGATGTGAACGCCTATTTAGATATAGAGTGGTATATCCCGGGATGTCATCTAACAGCTTTCCACTTTATTAATATCTATGATAAAGCCAGCTGACTGCTCGACAGCAACACAGTTACTTGAGTTGTCATCGAGTGATGTTACTTCTGCCCTTTGGAACAGCTTCACTTATTTAATCGATTAAGATAATGCCAGAGGGTGAATCTTCCACCCGTCACCGATTCAACATTCAATGTCAAAGTCTACGTATATTCTAAATGCGAGATAAACCCAGTGCATGGGAGCCGAATGATTTTCCTGACCTGTTACCATCTCCCCCGGTTTCAAGGAGCCATGTTATCAACAGTCATCCATTCTAGCTTTACTCTGCACTTGTTCGAAGATAAACTCAATCATTTTCTTTTTCAAGTTTCCAGTTGCACTGTGGCAACATTATATCACGTCTCGGAGTGAATATGCATCTTTTCTTTAAATGAAATTAACTATTGTGTTAATCGGTTCTATGGTCGCAACTATCACCCGACAATAAAAATTATATATACCACAACGGCAAAAAATCTTCGAACATCGCTTTACTTGCAAATAGTTGGGACATTCCCTACGTTTCAGATGATTTCGATATTGTTTTATTTTGTATTAGGCTATTTAAAAATTCGGTTAGTGTGACCTGTCACTTTTTTAACAGCTGGTCGGAGATAACTCGAAGAAAATGTTTGTTTCAATTATTTGTTCTTAATATTTAACAATTAGTTGAGACTTCGCTTTTGAACTAATACTTCGATACTTTTATTCCATGGGCTTTCCAGCCCAAAACCGCTTCCCAGCCCAAAAGGGCTTTCCAGCCCAAAAAGGCTTTCCAGCCCAAAAGGGCTTTCCAGCCCAAAAGGGCTTCTGTCGCTAGTTGCGTCCTTCCGTTCCATCGCCATTCCACACACAAATTATAAGGGCTTAGTCAATTATGCGTGCATATTGACGTACGGCTGATGTTTGAGTCATTCGTTTTCGAAATTTTAGTTTTCCTCGAATTTTGATCTCCGCGTATTTAAATTTACAGACTTTACTTGCTATCAAAGCATCATGTTGTAAATGCTCAGTAGAGCGTTGTAGATTGCCACTACAATAGACTATGCACGGACAATCGCTCACGAAAATATTCAATCGTCTTCTCTCTTCTGCTTTCACCCCCGAGTCTCAGCTCTGTTGAGAGCTGTCTGAACCATCACGTCGTAATACAAACGTCTCATTTTCGTCCCCAACGTTCTAGATCTCATTACTCTTAAGTGTACCGAACACTATACGTCCTTCCCTCAATCGCGACTTGACCTCTTTTTCCACTAGTTCAGTGTCCCCCACGTGAGAGCCCAGGCACTTCAAAACAATGAGCACCCATCAATAACACCTTATATCGGAGAACATCTTTTTTGCTCGCATCGTTACTCCTCAAACATCTCATTACTTTACTTTTACCCTCAATAACTCGAAGCTTAACCCTCTCATACACTCTCCCAAACACCGACACTAGCCACAACTTCCCCGAATCTGTCACCAGTCCGTATCATCCGCGAACCGCAACTGACTCAACTGCCACTACGCAACTACGCCTATTCTCTTCCAACTGCTCCAAGCCACGACCCATTTCACTCGCGTCTACCTTCCTGACCACTCCATCAATGAAGAAATTGAAAAGCCATAATACACCACGTAGCCTTGGCTCAATTATGCTTTCACTGGGAACCATGCACTCACCCCACTCCCACTCTGACACATGCTTTTCTGCCAACAGAGAAACTTTGGACCGCTTTCAATAGATCTCCGCCCATACTATACAAATGCAGTGCTTCACTATCGACCCTATCGTATGGAGTTTCCTGATCCGTGAAATCCCAGAACATTATTTTCTATCACAAGGTACTTATCACGGACTTGACTCTGTACAAAAATCTGATTAGCACACCCTCCACGAAATCATAAAGCCACACTGCTACTCGTGAATTGCACCATCCGTACAGGCTCGAATCCTTTCGGTCAGCACTTTTTCTTACAATTTAACAACAACCTCGAGCTGATCCCTCCTGAGTTGCCGCCTTCCTTTTAATCTAATTTTACTTGATCGGGGGATCAATGCAATCACTGCGTCACTCAATCAGCACCAAGCCCGACACAAAACACTTTCAGTAGCCTCATCAGCTATTCGACAGTCGGTAATCCACCGCTTTTTAGGCGCTCAATCGCAACGCGGTGCAAATCCGTTGCTTCCTTGCTTTCATCACCTCTACCGTCTCCACACCTTGCAAGTAATATCCACAATAATTGTCTCTTTCAAAACCGGCTTCAGTTCACCACAACCCACAGCAACAATATCAGCCGGTCTGACTTTTCCACATTCAACAACTCATCTAAATGTTCGGCCCACCTTTCCGTGCATAACACTTCCCAACAACAACTTGCGGCTTTCATCTTTCACTATGACGAGTTAAAGATTTATTCTTAGCTGCACAGCTTCTGCTCTCCCCCGTCACGACTGCTGATAAGGCGCTCTTGGGAGGCAGTTAAGTAATGGCGACCGTCGTTGACCGTGCCATGATACGACTGGCGGCATGGCGCTAATGAGAGGCGGCAAGGTCACGCCGGCCGTAGTTGGCTGTGCCACGAGGCGAGTGAAGGTACTAGCGTTTCTTTGAGACTGCAAATAACACATATAATAGCCCGAAGAAGAGCGTTGAATATTGGGACAGTCGGTCGAATGATGACTGATTATGAAAACATAATTTCACGAAAGTGTCATCATTATATGGATATTCTTTCGCAATGTGCGGAGTTTCATCATAAAATAGTCGTCCAAAGGACGACACGCGCACGTTTGATATATTAAAACGCTGTGGCTGCTTCGACTTGGTTTACGATTCGTTCTATTGTCGTGCTATGATGCCGATACGCTCAATAGCGTCTTTGTACAGCGAGTAACTCGCAAATCCTCAGTAACCTTACATCATTCGATGTAGTCTCTCCCCATACTCCATGTTTTTTACTCCGTCATGCGTATGGTCTTGGAAGCCTGTGTTTGGTTTAGTCGATCAATAACAATTTGAGTCCCAATAATTAGAAAAAGGTTGGATTGATTCCCCCATCGGATTCAGTTCAACGTTTTACTGATGTCATCAAGTGTTTTAACTTCACATACTTGGTTGATACGAACAACTTCGTTATACCTGGGTTGATGTTAACTTGACTTAAAATATTGTGGGTCATTCATGCAAGAAAATTACAGGAGGCTGCCCAATTCCACAGAGGTGAACGTAGTGAAAATGTATAGTGTAGTATAAATGACGCGTTTCAGTTTGAGGTTCTTGTTAAAATTAAAGCAACATGGGAATATATCAGCAGAAATAATATACTAAATCTGTACGTGTAGTCTGTTCTTACACATTTTTTGATGAGATCAACATTCTGTAAATTTTGTTTCGTTGGCCAGCTGGCAGTACAGGCTTATTAAATCACAGCCCATCTTATCCTATTTGATATTTTCCAATCTTGCTAACAAAAGCGAAGATGCAACGGCTTACTTTGTTTGACATTTTGAGACATTTTCAGGTGTCCCAAATTCCAACTTACATTCATTAATTAATGAACCTTCATATGTTGGTCCAACCGACGGTGCTTCAAATTGGACGAATCTAACCCTCCTGCTTGGTAAACTTGTGGTGGTGTTTTGCAAAAATTTGAATCAGTCAATAATCTGGAATTTGTATAATTAAACAACATCTTGGCATGTTACCATCAATTGTCGATTACAATAATTTATTTCAATTTACTTTTCACATTTCATATTAAAAAACTGGGTGTCTCTTTCTACTGTTTTCAGAAATATTTTTCGTCAATTCCATACGCAAACTGTCCACGCTGTTGGAGGGTAAGTGAACTTGTAATGGCATATCTCATGATCGTACTTTGCTGTTAGTAAATCTTGAATTAAACATCGCGTTACTTGAAATTGAGAAGGTAAAATTTTTATTTGACATGATTCTGGTTTTGCTTTGCTCATTTATGCCCTACGCACTAGTCTATTCCTAAACAACTACATTAAACTTCGTATATAAAAACAGTTCTATTACATTTTATACTTCAGAAACAGCATGGATAACTGCTCATCGTGCGTGAAATGAATAAAAAAACATACAAACTGAGATCTTGCCTTAAACAAGCAAGATGTTATTACGAGAAACCGATCCCACACTTACTGGAAATAGGATGGAAATGTGAAAACGGCGACTCGGTGTTTTCTTGTCTGGGAGGAAGTAAATATTTCTTGTTGAAGAACACTAATGAAAAGACGCTAACCTTGAAGTGAAAGTTTATTCATAAAAAAATATTGTCGGCATAGACAGTCGCTGCTCTCTGTGCCAAGTCCGCTCGATCACTCTCATCTTTCAATACATGTATTTTTTTCTCCCATCCCTGATCACTTTTAACTAATGTCAGTCAATAGCTTGTAAACATTGAAAATTCACGCAAAATAAATCGAAATTCATCAAGGGTGTTATTTATTAGCGATTCGACAACTTACCGGTGTTTGGATTACAATTTAGTTCTCCTACTCGGGCAATCGCCTTAGACACTTGTCCTCCTTTTCAATAGGCCTAACAAAGGTGATAATTGTCTTCGATTTTGCGTCACCTCAACACTATCCTCTTTCTGAGCGTATGAGTAAAGCGTTTGTTTGAATTCTCCATAATTACTGTAACCAATGAACAAACTGTTGGTTTATGATAGGATTCCGTAAAATGTAATATGCTGCAATGCAGATGTTGAACTTCAATCCACTCCCCCATAATTTGAAGGCGTAAACGTCAATGACATCTCGCTCTCCTTTTCGGTCGTTGGAAGGGAACGGAATTATATTCTGGTATGGGCAATTTGAACCAATGATTATGCTGTTGTACGGAAGTATCCTGGCGTCTGGATAACGCTTTCCTGATCTCAATACCTGCCTAATGTCAGCTATGACCCTTTGTAGCTAAATAGACTGCGAGGATCATAGGTAACAGAACACAAAGAGTCAAAGGTAACAGAACACAAAGGGTCATAGGTAACAGAACACAAAGAGTCAAAGGTAACAGAACACAAAGGGTCATAGGTAGCTGAACATAAAGGGTCATAGGTAGATGAACATAAAGGGTCATAGGTAACAGAACACAAAGGGTCATAGGGAACAGAACACAAAGGGTCATAGGTAGCTGAATAGACTACAACGAAAATTAATACGAAGATAAGACGAGAAATGCAATGCCCACGATGAATAAATATTTATGTGCCGTCTGGTTTCCGTGGGGAGTGAGCCCACTTCATGTTCTGAAGATCACGGTTTTGATGTGTATTTAACATTGATATGTATCTTTGCTGTTAATATGCCACAACACTTAGCTTCGATGATTTTAATGTTTCTTGTGTCTGAGGTTCATTGAGGGAATATTTACCTAAAATTACTGACTTTAAAATATATTTTTTGCTTAATGTGCGGTAGAGTCTGCCTAATGCTTGCTGACCGGATGCATATCTGCCTTGTTAATAGTTGACGATATTGAACAAAATAGCCGTTTATTGTTCCTCGCCAGCAGCCCTATTACCTCTACGGAGGGAGAACAGAAAGAATATTGGCCAAAATCATATTCGCCCTCAAAAACCCACAGGTACTCAAATACGCCAGGTACTCGAATACGCCTAATTTTCAAAGGTCGTTGAACAATTTTCCATTTGATTCAAAAGAAACGTATCGACAGTCGTAACGTTTCTACATCGTTTGTGCGAATCATAGCCGTTCTAATATGGCCCCAGCTGTGTACCGACCAGAAGTCATGAAAAAAATGACGGGTTTTGCTACATCTCCACCCTTTTGTTCAGAATCTCTATGTTGAAGGATACCTGTTATTTTGGTCAGTGTTCCTTTGCTGTCTCATCATCACTGACCCTTCACAGTCTCTTCATCCTATTGCGATTAGAGCTCTTCAATGGTCACCGTCTCCTCTCATGAGCTTGAACCAAGACCCGGAAAAGTTCATTAAGGGACAAGAGGAGAAAAATAACAGCATAGACTCACGTAGGAGATAAAAGAACAAATATTCTCTTAAATTATATAATTCTGAACAATGCTGCTTTCAGAAATTTGAACTGCGCACAAGTTCATGAGTAAATTGGGGTCTAGATCTAATATCGGTTCCACACCATCATTTCCAAAATAGCAGACCAATTTACTGTAGTTTTGTAACTGTTATAACTGTTCGTTCTACATTTGGTAGAAACAGTCTTGTGTAAGAGCATACATAAGAACATTCAATCTCCTTGCAGGAACACTGATACGAAAACGCAGAAAGACCCTACTTTTGTTGCCTATTGCGTACATATTCACTGCATCACACATGTTATATATAAATAATATCGGAGGGTATTGAGTAAATATTAGCTTGTCTTTTTCTCTAAAACGCATAAATAATACAAAGTTTGTTCATCAAACATTCTGTAGGAATCTGTTTCCATATATTGAAGGGGAACATTTTTTTTTATCTAATTCTCTATCAGTTGTATCAGTCTTCGTAAATGAATGGACATTTCTACTTAAACCATTGCTTTGTTTTTTGATGTACTTCTATCATCAAATTGGTGGGAGGTATGTAAGTTCAAAATAATCTTTCTAAGACACGTAACATAGTTTTTTATCGGAATAACAATGTAAACGAACTTCGAAAAACTGAGAAAAAGGTTCACCTTTAATTGATATTCCTAGACACATGTTCCTACCCGTGCAAATCATCAGTTCATGTACGAATCGTACACGCTTGTGCCAAACGGTGAATCATTTTTTTAATGTTCGGTTTGAAATTTTAAATCTGTTGCCAGAGAAAATATTGTGTTACTAACACTTTCATGAACTGGCTTATGAATGTATTGGATTTCTTAACATAAAATTAATTTTAAAATATATGTACTTGGTATTTTCACCACGTTTGAGTTTACTCCAAACATTGATTAAAACACTGTTTATTATCGAAAAAAAATAGATTACTGTACGGTAATGTTTTAGATAGTACAGCTTGGTCATTGTCGAAAAAAATACTACCAACTATTGTTACAAGTCGTTAATTAAGACATATGGGTGGTGCAAGGGTTAAATTAATAGGCGATATTTTATACCTCCATTATTTGGGGTTTTGCTGATTTACGATGGAATGAATCGGTCAGTCAACACGATATTCGACAAGCCTCTTATGCCATTTGTATTGCCCATTACCTTTATTTTCGCCTGACATCACCCACACTACCACGTCGTCACTTCTCTCCTCGTGTCATTGTACATCACACCATCACCTTCTCAGCTATGGCTGAAGCTCTTAGTTCATATTTTCATAAGGAAAAGTTCCATTTGTTAATGTTTGTTGGTGGCAGGCCCTACACAAGAAGAACAAATGCAGCGGTGTCGGTGTGTTGAAATAGGTCATACAACCAACATCAGTTATCTCTGACACTTTATTGCTCAAAACAGTTCAGCCAAAATCTCTGCCCTAAAATCATGTGCAATCATGGACTAATTTTCTTAATCTTAACAAAATGAAATTCGAAGGTGATGTAACTGATTCGGACGTTCTCACCTATGATACAGTGATTGAACTAGCTCTGTTCATTTGATCAAGACTGGCAGTTGGTTTCATTTTTTATTATAAGTTTTCACCAGAAAATTAGAAATTAAAACAATCAGCAAACCATCATAAAACAAAGATTTAAAACATCGCCCATAGAGCCTAACCGATTAAATAATTACACTATTTATAAAACCAACGTTTTGGAACACCAATCTGGCTGGTTTTGAGACACAGGCCGGAGACTAAAGTGACTTTACCTCTGAAGTCACACCAAAAAAAAATGGAAACGTCCCACACAGGTGATCCATCGTTCGATGCAAAGTACGTGGGATTTAAAAAAGAATAGATTTTTTTCCAACATTTTATTGACACTGATGTTTTCAATATGTGATCAATACATCATTACCAACTATTTCGAGCTGTGACTGTTCTATATCGCGTTCACCACAAATCGCCGGGCCCTTCTATAATCCTCCCAAAGAGTAGTACTGTTACACGTCTTCTCAGAGACTTGTATTGGAAGGACATTCCCGCCCTGTATAAAATATTAGAGCGCTTCTGTGGAAACTTTTAGAGTATCCAAATTATGATGGGAGAATTTAAGAAGAAATTTAGAAAGCTAACATCCTGTGTCGTTCCTTTGGAAGTCCCTCTATTTGATGATGTTGGAAAAGCGCGTCTGAACGGATCTTTTTCTTAACCTTAAATGTTTTTTCAGTAGAGATGATTAAGAACCCTATGCAGTGCATGTAGATGTTATATGTAAAGTTTACACATAATCATAGGGTTAACAATATTTGTTTCGAAATGATTTGAGATAAATTATAACCAGAGCGTAATATTGAACTGGCAACATAATTGTCATTGTTTTCAATCATTAGAGATAAGTTATAACCAGAGCGCAATATTGAGCTGGCAACATAATTGTCATTTGTTTTCAATCATTAGAGATAAGTTATAACCAGAGCGCAATATTGAGCTGGCTACATATTTGTCATTTGTTTTCAATCATTAGAGATAAGTTATAACCAGAGCGCAATATTGAACTGGCAACATAATTGTCATTTGTTTTCGTTCTAATGAAGAGATGAAGAGAGGGGAAGTAGTTCAAATATAATTTTAGACTGACCTCATTTGTACCAGGTCTTTTCTATTTCAGGCTAACGAAGAAGGACAGAACAGGATGAACCCAGCACAAGTGTCAAGACAGCCATTGGTGAGTACACATTTTTAACATGAAGTGTTTCTACAGAATTATTTCCGTGTAACTTTCATTTCCATTGTGAAACGTTTTTTTGTTTAATTTTCATTACTTATAACATCATCCGAGTCCCTTGCATCTGTGACTACGCTTTCCCCTTCGGCTACTCGCCGCAAATATCCAGCAGGTCCCAATCATCGTCACCGCTCATTGACGATCTTTATGGCATTATCACATCCAGACACCGCCCGCTAATGTCCGTCTATGGTATAAGATGCATGACCGCACATCTTATACCACATGGTCATCAGGACGGCCGCTCTCGCTGTCATCCCATTTATAAATAATTATGAATCTAGGATTTTTGTATGTGATCATTGCCTTTTTGAGTTATGTTCTATTCAATCTTAGTCGTTATTTTATAGACTCGGTGTGTCGTGATAAAAATTCAGCCATGTCAGCTGCCATTTTTTTACAGTTTTATGGATTTTTACATTTATTAAACTCCCTTGATAAAATTCCAGCTTTATTCTGTGTGCCGCAGATCTATTTTGCTAAAACGATCACTTTCTGTGCGTATCGAAATTCCGAGAGACAATGAATCTTTCATCTCAACTTGTAGAAAGAAGAAGAGTCAAACTCTCCTCTCCGGACCGCGCTTTAAAGTACGCACAAGTTAGGAGGACCTCGAAAGGTTTTTCATTGGTTGCAAATTTGGCGCAACTCTCGATAATGAGGAAACTTTGTCGGGTGATGTGAACGGACGAGTGGGGATGAGATGGACGAAATAGTGTCTGAGTTTGTGATCCGTCGGCACTCATTAAAGAAACCGGAAGGGGAGAACTTTTATTGGAACGTTTCAGTAGATGCATCCAGGCAGCCAGGCTCAGGTGAAACCATACCATTTGTCCCGGTTTCTTAGTTTTTAGAGGGCATTTTAAAGTCAGGAAGAAGGATCAAATGAATTGAAGTATACATCCAGATTTGTGTTAAAATCATTACTTATCATCCGGATATTGAATGTGAAATATTTTGTTACTGTCGCCTATATTTTACTTGAAACCGCTTAGCATCGAATGTTTAATTCGTTTCAAAATCGGTAAACAACTAGCCTATATTTTCAATTTAGGAATTCTGTTGTTAAGGGTTTTCTTCATCTGAAATTTAACGATTTTGCTCGGAATAAAGAATTCTGAAACAAACGATCGCTCCAAAACATCACTCCATTGTTTGTGGTCTGTGAAACTCTCCCCAACCACATGATCGTCCGATAACAATGTCAGTCCCCAGGTACAACTTGGGGTGGATGGATGATTATTCATTTTATAGATCATTAACACAATTTTTTAGTATTTTATTCTTTCTTATTTCGTTGGCTCTATTATTTATTTTTGCCTTTTTTTCATGATGATAAATTTTACTTTGCTTATAATTTATTGAGGTGGGTTGAGACTAGGTGACCCAGGGAATAGTGGTACTCGTGGGACCCCCGGGACTCGGAATACCCGTGGTTCCGGGAACCCGGGGGACTTGGAAGACCAGGAGGATTTGAGGAGATCCACTTGGACTCTTCTGGGACCCCTTGGGACACCCTTGAGACCCTGTGGGACCCTCTTGAGAAACTGTGGGACCCTCTTAAGGCCCCTCTAATTCCTGGAACCTCTTCTACCCCCTCCCTACGGCTGGAGTTGATCTGATTCGTGAGGTTGTGGACCTTGTACCAATTTCGACGATACTACCTGTGCGCACTGGCGTGCGTACATATTACTTATTGAGATTCTGAGGGGGTGGAGGTGGGTATTCGTTTTGTCTGAGTCCTTATCTTCCTGAATAAATAAATTGTAATGGAACCGAACTAGGCCGTGTAGTTGTAAACATTGTATTGCGCTACTGTCGGAGCTGACTTTGGCCTTGTAGCCGTATACCTTTGACCAGACTCGACGATGCTGCCTTACATATTACTCTTGAAGTTTTAAATGATTGGACGCGTGGGGTTTCATTTCGTCTTTTTTGCACAAATAAATACAAGTACTGTGATGCGTTGCTTTCGGAGCAGACTCGGTCCGTGTAGCCGTAAACCTCGTACTGGTCCCGACGATGCTACCTGTGCGCACTAGCGTGCGTACATATAACTCTTGAAGTGCTAAATGATTATAGGCGGGGATTCGTTTTGTCTGAGTCTTCATCTTACCTGAAAAATTAAAACTACGGTAATTTAACTGGACCGCGTAGCTGTGAACCTCGTGTTGCGTTACTGTCGGAGCTGACTTTGTCCGTGTAGCCGTGGACCTTGTGCGAATTTCGACGATACTATCTGTGCGCACTGGTGTGCGTACATATTTCTCATGAAGTTTCAAGTGGTTGGAGGCGGGGATTCGATTAGTTTCATCTGAGTCTTTATCATTTTGGATAAACTAAATGTACATTAACTGAACTAGACGGCGCAGCTGTAAACATTGTGTTGCGTTGCTGTCGGAGCTTACTTTGTCCGTGTAGCCGTAAACCTTTTACCAATCTCGACGATGCTACCTGTACGCACTAGCGCGCATACATATTACTCATAAAGTTCTAAATGATTTAAAGCGGAGGTCCGTTTCGTCTAAACGTTATCCACCAGACGCACGCTGGTTATTCACCAGCGTGCGTCTGACACGACTGAAATGTTCAAATAGTTTAATCTTGAAACCGTTGTTTTTCTTGCACATAGAGGTGTGCGAGCCTACTGAAATCCATGATCATTGAACTCTACGGGGGAACCTATTATGACTCACGTTGAGGCTCTGGTTTACAAGTGTTTACAAGTGTAGGAAGACAACAACAGGCCTATTGGCCCAAACTAGGTTGCCTTTTGGTAACAAGAGTGTTAGTTCTGGAGTAGAACGTCTAAGAGGCCTATTGGCCCAAACTAGGTTGCCTTATGGTGGCGAGAGAATTAGTTTTGAAGTAGAACGTCAAAGAGATCTTCATGTGCCATTTCTAATTTATTTATAACAACAGGAAATAGAACGGTTTAGCTATTTATCGGCGATTT
>SDVV010009207.1:0-16816 GCA_016164225.1 Gammarus roeselii
TATATAGGATGAATAAAAGGACGACAGTGATAAAAAAACATTCTACAATAGAACCTAACAATGGTAAAAAATTACAAACGTTTCGTGCCATTCAACAGCACATCATCCGTATTCTGAAAGTTACATGAAGTTCGAAATTAATGAAAGAAATTGATGCAGACGAATACATTATATCTAAAACATACAAACTAAGGCTGAGACCTAACGCAATTTCAAGAAATTGGGCGAACGATGATAAATGCCCACCAGAAAAATATTAACAGCAATATTAAGTGACGATGTTAAGAGGTGTAGCACTGCGAAATTCATTAATGTTGGGGTTGGCGGTTGAAATATGTATGGACTCCAAAATTCGAAGGTCTTGAGAGTGATTCTATAATTTTGAAATTTGTGTTCATGAGAGAACATTGTTTGTTTACGCAGTGTTCTCGTATTGAAGATTTAGCAGTAGAATTTATGGCAAAGAACGTCCTGTGCGAGAGACCAGCATGCTGGCATTGCCTCATCACGAATTGGACGCAAGTGCTACCAATGTACGATGACTTGCATCGATCGCAACTATACTGGTGAAAAATCCCGCACGTAGCCCCTCGCTTAAACGTTCCTCCATTCTAAAAAACGATCCAATGGTGCGATAATTTTTAAAGACTACGTTAAATTTCACATGGGGAATTTTTTTCCAAACAATCCAGTAAGGCTTTTCTCGAATTTGTCAGACATGTAGTTAAGGTAAGGAAAGATAATGGATATTTCCTTTTTCCGAACGGTCAGTAATGGCGATTTAGGCTGGTAAACATCGGTGAGAAATTTGTTCTATTCATGAATTTGGCCACAAAAGTCATTCCGGAATGAAATAGTTCAAATGATGAAGAAATTTTATACGCTCTGTTTATAAGGGGAAAAATTAAATTTATGAGGTATCTTTTCAAAATGCAAGAGAAAAAATTTGAACCAAGACCGGTATGCGTGTCTTTTGTATAAACAGAGGTTGAAAAGGGATCATTGGCTAATCCAGTTATGTTAATATACAAAAAAAGGGATGGATTGAGAATTTTCCTTTACCATAGTGAATTTTATACTCTCATGTTTGGAGTTGAAATATTCTAAAAAACTGTTGGCTTGCTGTTCGTTATCAAAAATTATGCAAGTGTCGTCAACATAGCGTTTATAGAAGTAAGGTCTAAAATGATTAGGACAATTCTCTAAATATTGCTTTCCGTAATTACAAAGAAAAATATTTGCCAGGACCGGACTAATTGGGCTCCCCATGCCACATCCATTCACCTGTTGATAAAGTAAGCCGTTGAAAGTGAAATGACAGTCATAGAGAGTTAATTCAAGGAAAGTTTAAATTCTGCTTTAGTGAAACCTTGTCAACCGAGACCTTGATCGTGATATAAATGAGACAAAATAATATTAATTACTTCTGGTATTGGTACATTAGAAAAATGAGAAGTTACATCTAGACTGCACGTAAATTTGGTCTGCTCATGAGGAACATTCCTGACCGACTCAATAAATTGTTGTGAATTGGACACTGTAAAGTTGTTTTGACCGAGTAATTTTAATGGTTCAACAAGAAACTGGCCCAATTTGTAATTATGAGAGTTGCAGGAGGAGACCATAGGTCTGATCGGCACATCAGTCTTGTGAACTTTATGGAGGTCGTATAAAATACCTGGGCTGGAACCAGACGAATACAAGTTGAAATAAGTGGCTTCATCAAGTAGGTTATTTTTTCGAAATTTTCGCAGACCTCTATTAACTTTGTCTTCCAGTTTCGACGAGAGCTTATTGGGATCACTATTAACCACTTTGAACTTGGTCTGGTCAGCGCTGATTGTATTAACTTTCACGTTGTAGTCCTCTTGCTTCATGAGGACTACTCCTCTTCCTTTGATAGGTTCAGTTATGTGTATATTGGGGTGCTTGGCGAGACTCTTCAGAATGTTTTGGTCCGAATGCGAGAGTAAAGGAGATATCACTTTATGCGGCTTGAAGTTATGGTAATGTTAATAAGCCGTGTTCAGAAGCTGCTTGCTGAGTTGATTAACATCACCAGAGGTTTGATATATTGGCTCGTGTTTCAAGATGTTGAACCATTTTTTAAATGCAAGGAAATATTTGTCAAAATTATTGAAAAAACTGGTAAACCAAAATCTAGGCTATGACACAGCAGATTTGTCTCTTTCGGGGTCAGCACCAAATCCGTTAAATTGATGATAACTTTGTTCGGATCATTTCTGCATGGGAAAATCAATACCTGAATTGGTTAATTTCTTTTGATGAGTGCGGGTGACAGTTAGTAGTGAGTTAGAGGTAGTTTGATCAAGCCATATCTAGATGTAAGCAAAATCGACTGGAGACAAATGTGAGCGAAGGAGATTAAGGTGGTCCAACAAAGTCTTGGTTAGTTTAATGAGGAGGAGTCGCCTACATTGTATTTCACTAGTCAAAAGTTTAGGGTCCATTTACGGTACAGTTCCGAGTGTTCCAGGGATTTCTTGTACAATCGGAAGCGGACGAATTTTGAAGCCACTTTGTAAACCAAACAAGATTCGAGAATTTTTAGATCACGCTTTGTTTTTCCTTTCTTTGGTTGTAACTTTTCTGTGCGGTGAAATTGTTGAAAAGCTTGCCTGCTGTATCTGTCTTCAATTATATTAGTAATTGGTCGATTTTTTTGAAATCGTAATCATAGGATGAATCAAAGGGCGACAGTGATGGGAAACATTCCTCAAAAACTAACAATGGTAGAACAACAAAGTGTCGTGCTATTCAACAGCACATCATCAGTGTTCTGAAAGTTACAAAATGTTCGAAATTAATGTAAAAATTTGATTAAGAAAAATACATTATACCCAAATCATACAAACTAAGGCTGAGACAAAGACAACTTCCTAGTTATCATGGGTTACCTAACGCATTTTCAAGAAATTGGGCGAACGATGATAAAAGCCCACCAGAAAAATAATAGAAACAATATTAAGTGACGATGTTAAGAGGTGTAGCACTGCGAAATTCAATAATGTTGGGGTTGGAGGTTGATATATGTTAGGACACCAAAATTCGAAGGTCTAGTATGCTACCTGAGAGTGAATCTATAATTTTGAAATTACTGTTTTCGAAAGAACATTGCTCATTAACGCAGTGTTCTCGTATAGACGATTTAGCAGTAGAATTTAGGGGAAAGAACGTCCTGCACGAGAAACGAGCTCGCTGGCATTGCCTCATCAAGAATTGGACGCAAGTGCTTCCAATGTACGATGACTTGCATCGATCGCAACTATACTGGTAAACAACACCAGCAAGCAGCCCCTAGCTTAAACGCGCCTTCATTTTTAAAAAACGATCCAATGGTGCGATAATTTTTAAAGATTAAGATAAATTTCACATGGGGAAAGAATTTTGACAACAATTCAGTAAGGCTTTTCTCGAAATTGTCAGTCATGTAGTTGAGGTAAGGACAGGTAATGTATATTTCCTTTTTCCAAACGGTCAGTGTTGGTGATTTAGGCTGGTAAACATTGTTGAGAAATTTGTTCAATTCATGATGAAAGAGGGCGAGAGGGTAGCTATTACTTCGGAAGAAATTGGCTAAAAAGTCTTTTCAGGATTTTTAACTTTTCCCTCTATTCGCGCTATAGGAAACTGGTGTTGAGAAAATAAACGTGGTGAAGTTTCGTTGTCGTTTATTGAACCAGCCGAGTTTGTGTAAATAGAGTTGAAGTTGAGGTTCTTTTCACGAACTAATAAAATTTTAACAATTTATTGGGAAGCCTGATGATGTGGACAAGATTGGAGAGAGACGCTGGGGGGAGCCGGGATGCACGGAGACAGTGAGGTTGAGTCTTAGAGTCTCGTAGTCTTCAAGTCTAATCTAATGGCTCAGCAATATGCAGAGCTTATATACTGAGGAACAGGTCAAAACACCGCTGGGCGTATTGGAAAGCCAGATAGCTGGGCTTGTTTTGAAGCCACGGAAGAGACCGTTCTCTTGCGGGCGATTGACATTGAACATGTGGCGTGGTTCGGCCAGGCAATCTACATACAGGGTATTGTAACACTTCCTGATTATACACGCATCTATATTAGCAGTTTTAGCGTCAGTACGCGCCGCTATATTTGACACTTTAGCACCGGAAGTGACAGGTGGGTTTGTAAGAGGAAGGCTGCAGACACAGGCTAGCAGCTGTTAGTTCCTTGTTAGGCTGTTCGTGTCGAGGCGTTATTATACTTTATGGAAGTGCTGGCCGTAATACCTTTATGGGTCGGTAAAAAATAATATTAACACGGAGGCTCGGCCGTTGGTCCGGTGCGAATAAACCTTAGGTGAAAACTACACAGTTCGTTTAACACCACACCCTCTTTCCCTAATTGATATTACAAAGTAATTATTAATTAAGTCTAAGAGTAATAGGTTCCTGCATAAGAGCCTAAAGTATGCAAGCGACAGAAAATAAGGGCCGAGGACAAGCTTCTTGGTCGTCCCGCCAGGCCAAGTAGTGTAGTCGTCCTTGTTTAAGGCGGCTGCCGTGTTTTCTTTGATGTCGGTAGATAGAAAATGGGTGACCGTTGTTTTCTGGGCCCACTACGTTGGCTGGTCGCGGGGTCGTTCACTTGTGGCTGAAGTTCGGTACATCGAAGCTCGGGAAGGAGTTGAGCCCGTTCGCGAGAGACAAGAAGAGTGCACCATAATTAATCACTAGATACAGAATAGTTGGTTAAGAACACATGGTGAATTTGACTACAGCCCAGTGCGTTCCTTGTTAAAATACTGGGTTGATGTCTCAGTTGAATAGGAATTTACTCTAGCAAGTACCATGCCTTTTAACAGATGCCGTGGGGGGGGGGTACACAAACTCTAATTTAGTTTCTTACGTACATCTAAACAAGGCGGGATATAGTTCGGGAACAGGGGCCGATGGAGGATACACCTGTCTATCCGTGTTGGTACCTGCATCCACGTTAAACGGCTTATGAAAGTCTATCGGGGAGCTGTGAAATCTGCGTTTGAGTTGGTGTGCCTCATTTCGAATATGGTCACCTTTGGCTCGTAAGCTTCCTCGAAAACTTCGTATTCTTTCCCTATTCGGGAATAGAATCTTTTTAGTCCGTAGGCTATCTCTGACTCCGTGAAATCTTTCCTGCAGAGTGTGCAAAGTGGACTCACGTGACCCAGTATTTGTATGTTTTCTGCGATATATCCATTTGAGGAACAGAAAAGCTATAAAGAGGGAATTAATGACAACAACTATGGTTAGAACAGTCTGGGCATATATGGAGTATGTTGCGATCTGTTCTAGCTGCAAACCATGATAATCGAAGTCGATGGTAAATGGGTCATCTAAGTTTACTTTTTTAATCAGTTCCCGGAGACTAGAGTGTACGACACTGGATTTGTTCGCGTTGATGATAGGAAGATAAGTGGGGTCGACAATAAAGGTAAAGGATGTGTTGGGCTCTGGGTGTTCAATAGTTACCATCTGTTTAGCGGGCCAGAGCAAATCATCAGTCTGCACGTCACAAGCTAGAGGAAGTTTATGCAGTCCAACGAGGGTATCTTTCGTCTGGTGAGACGGGCAGTCCAGAGTTACTCACGTAGATTCTGAAAAGTAGATTAGTCTATGCTGGTCCGTCTCTACCATAAATGTGTTCTTGAATCTGTTTTTGTGCTAGTTACATAATTGCAACATTGCAGTTGCGTTCTGTTTAAAAGCCTCCTATTCGCACGTAGATTTCTGATCACTGTTTATCAGTTCGACTTCCAACAAGAGATGATTCGTCGTTAGGATGGAGTACATGTTAATTTTATCCGTGATATAAGTATTGTTGCTTATGAGTATTACGCTTCGTAATTCAGGGATGACAAAAGACGTTGAATCTAGTTTCAGGGGGTGTGCTATTAGTGTGAATATATCGTATGACGTCGTATAAGTCAGAGATATGACCATCAAGAATTTATGATGTGATACTTTTTGTATTTTGAATGTTTGCACTATGTGTTGGAGTTGATGTCGGGATATTTCAAGCGGGAAGTCTAACGTAAGACTTGCGACCTTCTACAACGATGTTATTCAAGGATTTTAAGTCAATTAATTCAGGGTTTAGTATACCTTCTTCGAGCAGAGGTACTGTAAGCTCGCTTAATCTAAAAGTAGTCCTGATGTCCGTTAGACTTGCTAATAGCTGGTCTAGATTCCACTGAATAGTTTGATGAATTTCAGCTACCTATTGTGTCTCTGCTAGCTTGTTAAGAACCTTCTTCACTGCTTCAAAGGAATCAGTCACGTTCGGGACAACATGTCTAGTCTCTCGTTAGTTAATTTAATGAGTTTATTGTTTTGTTGGATATTTCTGTTTAGGGCGTCGACGTCGCCATGATTATTGGTATCAAAAATCTTAGAAACTAAGTAACTTCCCAGGAATCCTAAACCTAATCCAATCACGAGCGGATTCTGGGGTTGTCTTTGTCTTCCTGGCCGTAGGGGCCTTACCTCGGACAAGTAGTTAATCAAGGAGGGGGCATTAATCGGAGAAGTAATATTTAGTCCACTGATGGGGGCGTCAGTCTCTAACTTTAAGAGCGCATATCCGTATCGGTTGAGTTGATTTCGGGTTCCTCCAACTAATTAAGTGTTTGCTAACACCTTGGCTATTTGAGTGGCAGCGTCCAAATCAGACGAGTACTTAGAACAAGTGATATTGATAAAGCCGAGGTTTACTCGGGACAGAAGGAACGCTTGTGGAATGTGGGCATAACCGGGCCAAGGAATGACAGTGACAGGCTTTGTCTCCGTAATCGCTGTTGTTGATCGGGGAAAGTTCTCCCGGTATACAGGGCCTGCTTGTGTCAGCGCAACAATGGTCACAGCTCCTGCTAGTAGAATGTCTAGTCCCGTGGTACTTGGGGAATCTGTAACATATATATTAGGGGGTTAATACCTTACGTAATTAACTATCATTACTCAAGAGTCATGGTACAACAGTGGTTATTCTAAGTAACATCAAATGGCACTTCCTACTTACTTTCCTAAAGGATACATGTTTTACTATGAACACAGTTATTAGTAAATTAATTATTCCGAACAAAACGATAGGAATGGTTACTTCAACTATACAAAGAAAAGGTGTGGGCTGGCTGCAGTGGTGCAGTGCAGGAAAAGGTGTTGGCTGGCTGCAGTGGCGCAGTGCTGGAGCGATGCCTTGCAGCGGGGGTCGGTGTGCGGGCTGCGTTGACCTTGTCCTTCCCTTTTTTTCTGGTAGGTTACTAGATTCGTTTGCAGGCTATCACTGGCTGGACTCGTGCTGGAACCGGTTTGTGTGGCGGAGTGCTAACTGTTGGTGTAGCGGTCTGCGTAGAGGTCAGGGGAGGTGGCGTGGAGCATGGCTGTTGCCGTGTAATTATATAGTCGGGATGAACTATATATGTTTTCTTCGTGGCAATTTCTTGGAGTTCCCACGCTTTCCCTTTGCTTTTGTTCACTTAAAAGGGTCCGCGAACAGGCTAGTCTTGCTTTTGCTTAGAAATCTGTCGAAGGGTAGCGTAGACCCGATCTCCCACTAAGATGTGTTTAGCTGTGTAGAAAGTTTGGGCGGTAAGAAGAGTGTCTCTACAGTGAGTTCGCACTTCTTGCAAGCGTTGCATATGTTGATGTATCTCATCTTCACTATACTGTAGTTTGGGAGGCGTGAGGGTAGCAGTTGCAGAATCATAGCCGAACAGAGCGTAGAATGGAGCTTCTCTTATACTACTATTAAAAGTATTGTTAATTGTTAACTGTATTGCTGGTAATAATTTATCCCAGTCGTTAACTGCTAGTTGATTAGTGTAAATTCTCAACAGTTTGTTTACTTCACGATTTAGTCGTTCTGAGAGTCCTTGTGAAGCTGCGTGGTATAGGGCTATTTCCACCTCTTTGGTGTTGTAGTATTTCAGAAAGTTAATCAGCTTATCGGAGGTATACTCTGGGGCATTGTTCGTGATCATGACACTGCTTGCGCCATAATTGGAATTGACCTGCCTTAGGGCTTCTATTATTGAATCAGTATCCTTGTGTTTTGAAGGAAAAAGGATCGTGTATCTAATCGTGTAATCTCTGATCGTCAATATGTACTGGTTTCCGTCTTCGGTTATTCTCAGAGGACCAAGGATGTCAGACGATATGGTGTGAAAAGGTTTAATGGGTACAGGATATTTCTCTATGGGAACTGGTTTGGGTACTTTCTTTGATTGAATGCACAACTCACACTCATCACAGAGTTGGGTTATCAGGTGGCATTCTTGCGAGTTATAGAAGATTCTAACAAACATTTTGAGTGTTCGTTCGGGCCCTTTGTGACCTGCAGTTGCGTCGGTATGTATTATTTTGAATGCTTGTGGCAGAAAACTGGTGGGAAGATATGGTACGAGGAATTCATCACTCAGGGTTCCTCTCTTTATTTTCCGTACTATGTATTGTACGCCGTTGATTATCTTACTGTTTAACAGGATATTTTTGTAAATAGGCTTTTCCGTGTCTGGGTTACTAGAATGGGTACCGTCGTTTCTTCGCTGTCCAAATAGTTGACGACACGAGGAGTCCTTCCTTTGCGCGTGTCGTAGTTCCTTTTCGGTTTATGGGACCTTCTCGGGGATGTAGTCGTGTAGAGCGGCATTGCAGATCTCGTTTTGCGCGAGGAGATCTTCGTGGAGTTTTGTAGTTAAGATGTCATTGCTGCTTGTGTCAACCGGTAGTCTTGATAGTGCATCCGCAAAGATGTTGTCTTTGCCTTCCACATAATGGAGGTTAATAGCGTATTCTTGGATCAATAGGGCCCATCTTTGCAAACAGTCATCTTTCGTGGGCTTCCTTAGAGCACCTAACAACGGTTTATGGTCAGTGTACACGTGTACGGGGAATAGTAAAATTATATGTCTGAACTGTTCGAGCGCATATACGAGGGCTGAGGCCTCTTTCTTGGTCGTCGAATAGTTTTTCGCGCGCTATTGAGAGTTTTAAATACGTAGGCCACGGGGTGTAATCGTCCTTCGAGCTTTTGCATTGGTACGGCGCCTATACCGGAATTCGAGGCGTCCGTGTAGAGATGAAACGGTAAATGGTAATTAATGAACTTCACTATCGGAGCCTGGGACAACTTCTTCCTGAGCGTTTCGACCGCAGTCGTCTGCGCCGGAGTCCATAGGAACGTAGCGTTTTTTCGTAGTAATTCGTGAAGCGGTTCCGCGATTTCTGCGAATTTGGGGACGAGCAGACGGAAATAATTTACAACCCCATGAAAATATTGGGTTTGTTTTTTATTGGTCGGCATGGGCATCATCTTAATTGCAGCTACTCGCTCATTGGTCATTGGCATGCCTTCTTTAGTCATTTGGTATTCGAGGAATTTTACCTCGTTGGCAAAGGAGTGACATTTTTGTATTTTTATTTTGATTCCGGCTTCGCTCAGTTTTTGTAAGACGGTCTCGATCGTTTTCAAGTGTTGCTTAGCGGTTTTACTAAATAGGATGATATCGTCCATGTACGCGAGACATTGCGGACCTAGAGTATCGTAGAGTACTTCATTAATTACTCGGGCAAAAAATCCGGGTGCGCTCTGGAGACCAAATGGGATTCGGTTCCATTCGTATTTGCTGCTTCCTACAGTGAAAGCCGTTATTTCGCGATCATCTGGGTGAATCTCGCACTGGTGATACGTGCTGGCGAGGTCTAGCGTACGAATGTACGTAGATTGACCCAAGGAGTTGAGTACATCAGAGATGCGAGGCAATAAGTACGATACGGGCTGTAGGATTCTGTTTAATTCTCTGTAGTCTATACAGGTACGTATAACACTGTTACCGCGTTTGACTATGATTAATGGGCTATTATAGAAAGACTTTGAACACGAGATAGTTCCCTCATCTAGCATAGTTTTAATTACTTGGTCTAGTTTATCTTGAAACGCGTATGGTATTTGGTACGGTGCTTAGTTCACCACGATATTTTCTTTTAGATTTAGTTTCAACTGGTCTCCCGTGTATTTCCCTAACGGGGAGCCAACAGGCGTTTTTGTGACGGTTCAATATTTCCAGCAGGGCTGTTGTCTCGTTGGGGTCACCGCAACTAATGTCTTCTTGCGTTAGCGTTTTATAGCAATCGTCCGCGGGCAAGTTAGGCTCAGCTGGCTGTGCCATAAGTACAGTTTCGGGTGTTAGATATTCAGCACTACATAGTTTCATGCCCTTTTTCAAAATCACTGGGTTTTCGCTCATATATGCGAAGTGAAACTTAACACTTTTGTTCTGAACTCGATTAAGTACACCAGCTATGGCTACTGCAGGGTTCAGGTGAGTGTGATGTAGTACTATCTCTCGACCGTTCCGTACTTGTTTATTAACTTTCACTCTCCTTCATGGCATGATCGACCTTCGCGGCAGAGCCACCTATGATTACACTGGCTTTTAAAGTGAATCTGAGGACATGGTTTGTGGGCGACTCGCTTGTCGTGTTAGCGTCAAGAGAAAAACGTAGTCTCTTACTATGGAAGTCTATGACCGCATGCCTTAGAATATTCATGCCAATCAGCAGGTCATATTTTATACGGTCATTTTTCTTGAATATTAGTACACGGGTGTTGAAGCATCCCGCAGGTGTCTCCACCTGAGCTATTGCTTGTCCTAGTATAGGAATTTGACTTCCATTCGCATCTAATACTTGGCCACTATAGGGTTCCAAGTCGTAGACCTCAGTTCTAAGCGCAGAGTCAGCTACGAGCGTCGTAGTAGCTCCTGTATCGATGTATGCTTTAGTTCTCATCCATTAATTTCGACGTTTGAACGCGGGACATTCATGCTATTCCCGTTCCGTTCCCTAGGGTGTGGAGTCCCTAGTCAGTACTGGTTAGGCTCAACATTCCCCTCACATATGTTAGAATCCCAACCATCAACGTCAAGTCTTGCAGGTACGTCGTGTTGGTCTGTCGTGGGCTCATCAGCCAGTGTCATGCGTACGTGTGTCTGTAGAACGTTTCTTGGCTGTACGCGAGCATTGCGTGTACATTCGATGGTGTTATGAAGATCTCTAATCTTACATTTGTCACAGTATTTTCCGATTGCTTGAGCTAGCCGGGTTTTACATTGCTTAGCAGTGTGCCCATTTTTTTTACAAAATGCGCATGACTGACATTCCCTTTTAACATGACTGGTTTTCCCACAGTTGTAACACGTTATTGGCGACCGATTGTTATTAACTACGCGAGGTGCCGTCCTTAGTTCCAACGAGGAGGGGGGCGGGCGCGTTAAGTTAACCGGGGAAGTTGGAAGCCGGGCCTGCCAATCGACTTCTCCGGGTTGCCTTGCTTTTTAGTCGCCGTGAGCAACTTATATTGCTCCACAGTTTTCACTGTTTCGGACATGAATCTCGTAGAAGAGTTTCTAGGGCCGAAGTTTGACAGTTTGTCATACACTTTGTTCGCCGTTTAAGAGGCTACAAAGAGGTGCATCACAAAATTTTGTACGACGTTAAGCAAAGAGATCGGCGAGGCAGTTGGTATCGAAGTGGAAGCGGAAGTAGAAGCGCTAGTTGTCGGCGGAGGCGGAACTGGGGTGGTATTAGCCAATAAGGCTCCCTCGCTGAAGTCTCCCTTGGTAATAGCTTCATTTTTAAAGTAGGCCTCTGCCACGGCACGCGACACATTTTCTAGATAGGTCATACCGCAGAACATATTGTCTGGCGTGAGTGTCGTTCCTAGCAATGCTCGTGCGGCGTGTCGGAATTCAGTAACCTTGAAGGACTCACCTGTTACGCTGACATGTCTGCCAGCGTAACAGGTGAGTAATTTATTCGCGTCTCCTCCTTTTTTATCTATGAGCGAGAAGAGGATTTGGAGTATTTTTATCGTCCCCTGTGACGTTATTCTGTAAGAAATTATTTTCGACGGTTCTCATGAACGTACGCGCATCAATATCGGGTTTGAAGTGCGCTTCGCCTACTTAAGGATTACCTGCGAATTTTGGTAAATCTTGTAAGACTGTGAGTTGATGAATCGCCATTTTGTTGTTCAAGAGTTACTGACTTTAATATAAAATTACTTTCTAGCTTTTCATTTCACTTGTTATATCCACACTTCACGGTTTAACTGTTTAACGTGCATATCACACATATACTCAAGGTTTCTGGAGTTCGACGGGTTGTCCGCTGTTGCTCCTTCCGCTTCTTGTAGTCGGATGTGATGCTCTCCTCTCAGCCGGTGCTTTTTGTTGCTTCTTGTTGTCGTCACCATATAGAGGCATTCTTATTAGGGATATTACTCTCAATCTGACTAACCATCCAAGTTTGCAGCGCCAGTTTTAACTTTTCTCTCCATTCTCGCTGGAGGGAACTGGTGTTGATAAAATGAACGTGGTGAAGCTTCGTAGTCGTTTATTCAACCAGGCGAATTTGTGTAAATAGAGTTGAAGTTGAGGTTCTTTTCACGAGATAATGCAATTTTAACACGTTATTGGGAAGTCAGATGAGGTGGACAAGATTGGAGAGAGACGTTGGAGGAAGCCGGGATGCACGGAGACAGTGAGGTTGAGTCTTAGAGTCTCGTAGTCCTCAAGTCTAATCTAATGGCTCAGCAACATGCAGAGCTTATGTACTGAGGAACAGGTCAAAACACCGCGGGGCGTATTGGAAAGCCAGATGGCTGGGCTTGTTTCGAAGCCACGGAAGAGACAGTTCTTTTGCGGGCAATTGACATTGAACATGTGGCGTGGTTCGGCCAGGCAATTTACATGCAGGGTATTGTAACACTTCCTGATTAGACACGCATCTATATTAGCAGTTTTAGCGTCAGTACGCGCCGCTATATTTGACACTTTAGCACCGGAGGTGACAGTTGGGTTTGTAAGAGGAAGGCGTTATTATACTTTATGTAGGTGCTGGCCGAAATACCTTTATGGGTCTGTAAAAATAATAATAATAACACGGTGGCTCGGCCGTTGATCAGGTGCGAATATACCTTAAGTGAAAACTACACTGTTCGTTTAACAAGGATGAAATAGTTCAAAATATGAAGAAATTGTATACGCTCTGTTTATAAGTGTAGAAATCGAATTAATGAGGTATCTTTTCGAAATGCAAGAGAAAAAATGTAAACCATGACCGGTGTGCGTGTCTTTTCTATAAACAGAGGTTGAAAGGGAACCATTTGCTAATCCAGTAATATTAATACCCAAAAAGGGATGAATAGATTTTTTTTCAATGGTGAATTTCATACGCTCATGTTTAGAGTTGAAATATTGTTGGCTTGCTGTTCGTTACTGAAAATTATGAAAGTGTCGTCTACATAGCGTTTATAGAAGTAAGGTCTGAAATGAAAATAGGAAATATACATTACCTTTCCTTACCTCAACTACATGTCTGACAAATTCGAGAAAAGCCTTACTGAATTGTTGTCAAATTTCTTTCCCCAAGTGAAATTTATAGTAGTCTTTAAAAATTATCGCACCATTGGATCGTTTTTTAGAATGAAGGAACGTTTAAGCGAGGGGCTGCGTGCGGGTGTTGTTTACCAGTATAGTTGCGATCGATGCAAGTCATCGTACATTGGTAGCACCTGCGTCCAATTCTTGATGAGGCAATGCCAGCATGCTGGTCTCTCGCACAGGACGTTCTTTCCCTTAAATTCTACTGCTAAATCTTAAATACGAGAACACTGCGTTAACAAGCGATCTTCTTTCAGGAAAAGTAATTTCAAAATTATAGATTTACTCTCAGGTAGCATACAAGACCTTCAAATTTTGGGGTCCTTAAACCCCAACATTCATGAATTTTGCAGTGCTACACCTCTTAACATCGACACCTAAAATTGTTGTTGAAATTTTTCTGGTGGGCTTCCCTCATCGTTCGCCTAATTTCTTGATATTGCGTTAGGTAACCCATGTTAGTTAGGAAATTGTCTTTGTCTCAGCCTTAGTTTGTATGATTTAGTTATAATTTAATACTCTAAATCAATTTCTTTCATTAATTTCGAACATCTTGTACCTATCAGAACACTGATGATGTGCTTATGAATTGCACAAAACGTTTGTAATTTTTACCTAATATAGGTTTTATTGATGAATGTTTTTTTATCACTGTCGCCCTTATATTCAGTCCTAAGAATATGATTGCCAAGAAATCGACAAATTACTAATATAATTGAAGACAGATACAGCAAGCGAGCTCTTCGACAATTTCGCCGCACAGAAAAGTTACAGTGTGATCAAAAATTTCTCGAATCATGTTTGGCTTACGAGTGGCTCCAAAATTCGTCCGCTTCCGATTATACAAGAAAATCCCTGGAACACTCGGAACTGTACCGTAAATGGACCATTAATATTTGGACTATTTATATACAATGTAAGCGACACCTCCTCATTAAACAACCTAAGACTTTGTTGGACCACCTTAATCTCCTTCGCTCACAGTTGTCTATAGTCGATTTTGCTTGCATCAAGATATAGCTTGATCAAACTACCTCTAACTCACTTCTAACTGTCACCCGCATTCATCAGAAGAAATAAACGAATTTAGGTATTGATTTTCCCACGCAGAAAATTGATCCGAACAAAGTCATCATCAATTTAACAGATCGGGTGCTGACCCCGAATAAGAAAAATCTGCTGTGTCATGACCTAGATTTTGGGTTTACCAGTTTTTTCAATAAATTTTCACAAATATTTCCTTGCATTTGAAAAAAAATTTAACATCTTGAAACACGAGCCGATATATCAAACCTCTGGTGATGGTAATCAATTCCGCAAGCAGCTTCGGATCAAGGCTTATTACCATTACCATAACTTCAAGCCGCATAAAGTGATATCATCTTTATTCTCGCATTCGGACTAAAACATTCTGAAGAATCTTGCTAAGGACCCCAATATCCACATGAATAAACCGGACAAAGGAAGAGGAGTAGTCCTCATGAAGTAAGAGGACTACAACGTGAAAGTTAATACAAACCTCGCTGACCAGACCAAGTTCAAAGTGGTTAATAGTGAACCCTATAAGCTCTCATTGAAACTGGGAGACAAAGTTAATAGAGGTCTCTGAAAATTTCGGAAGAAGAACCTCCTTGATGAAGCCACTTATTGCAACTTGTATTCGTCTGGTTCCAGCCCAGTCATTTTATATGGCCTCCCTAAAGTTCACATGACTGATGTTTACATGTCTCCTCCTGCAACTCTCATAGTTACAAATTGTGCCAGTTTTTTGTTGAACCATTAAAATTACTCGGTCAAAACAACTTTACAGTGTCCAATTCACGACAATTTGTTGAGTTGATCATGAATGTTTCGCATGAGTAGACCAAATTTATGTGCAGCCTAGATGTAACTTCTCTTTTCACTAATGTACCAATACCAGAAGTAATCAATATTATTTTGTCTCATTTTTATTACGATCAAGGTCTCGGTTGGCAAGACTTCACTAAAGCAAAATTTCAATCTTACCTTGAATTAGCTCTCTATGACTGTTATTTCACTTTCAACGGCTTACTTTATCAACAGGTTTATGGATGTAGCATGGGAAGCCCAATTAGTCCGGTCCTAGCAAATAATTTCCTATGTAATTTCGAAAAGCAATACATAGAGAATTGTCATAATCATTTAAGACCTTACTACTATGAACGCTATGTAGACGACACTTTCATAATTTTTGATAACAAAGAGCAAGCCAACAGTTTTTTAGAATATTTCAACTCCAAACATGGGAGTATAAAATTCACCATTGAAAAATAAAATTCTCAATCTATCCCTTTTTTGGATATTAATATTACTGGATTAGCCAATGGTTCCCTTTCAACATCTGTTTAAAGAAAAGACACGCACACCGGTCTTGGTTCAATTTTTTTCTCATGCATTTCGAAAAGATACCTCATGAATTCAGTTTCTACTCCTATAAACAAGAGCGTATAGAATTTCTTCATCCTGTAAACTATTTCATCCCGAAATGACTTTTTTGGACAATTTCTTCCGAAGTAAGAGCTACCCTCTCGCCCTCTTTCATCATGAATTGAACAAATTTCTCAACACTGACCGTTCGGAAAAAGGAAATATACATTACCTTTCCTTACCTCAACTACATGTCTGACAAATTCGAGAAAAGTTTTGGATCGTTTATTGAAAATGAAGGAACGTTTAAGCGAGGGACTGCGTGCGGGCGTTGTTTACAAGTATAGTTGCGATCGATGCAAGTCATCGTAAATTGGTAGCACTTGCGTCCAATTCTTGATGAGGCAATGCCAGCATGCTGGTCTCTCGCGCAGGACGTTTTTTCCCCATAAATTCTACTGCTAAATCTTCAATACGAGAACACTGCGTTAACCAGCAATGTTCTTACATGAACAGCAATTTCAAAACCATAAATTCACTCTCAGGTAGCATAAAAGACCTTCGAATTTTGGAGTCCTTACATATTCCAACTGCCAACCCCAACATTGTTGAATTTTGCTCTGCTAATCTTCTTAACATCGTCACTTAATATTGTTGTTAAGATTTTTCTGGTGGGTTTTTATCATCGTTCGCCCAATTTCTTGAAATTGCGTTAGGTAACCTATGTTAATTAGGAAGTTGTCTTTGTCTCAGCCTCAGTTTGTATGATTTAGATATAATGTATTCCTCTCTATCAATTTATTTAATTAATTTTGAACATCTTGTAACTTTCAGAACACTGATGATGTGCTGTAGAATAGCACGAAACGCTTGTAGTTTATACCACTGTTAGGTTTTTTGAAGAATGTTTTTTATCACTGTCGCCCTTCTATTCATCCTAAGGATACGATTTCCAAGATATCGACCAATTTCTAA
>SDVV010009208.1:0-13405 GCA_016164225.1 Gammarus roeselii
TGTGTGTGTGTGGGTGTATATATGTGAATATATATATATGTATATACATATACATATACATAGACATTTAGACTTGCCTTTATTTAAATTTTGCAAGTAAAGCGGCTGAGCACCAGACTATTGATGCTTCTCTCAGAAGACAACTGTGTAGGACCCTAGACTGAAACCGTACCTGTTAGATAATACTAATTCGGGCTGCATTAAATTGGGCCTCCTGCTACAGAATGGCGAGAATGCTTATAAGCGGTACTTGTTTGTCACCAACCGTGCCAGACTCTTGATTGACATGTTCTGACTCTGTGTCTGTCTTGTTCTGATTGTTATATATGTTGGTTTCTCGGCATCAGTACCTTCTGAGGGTGTGGCCAACATTGTCCTGGTTGATTTGCTTGGCTGTCGACAAGTTCGAGACACAGCGTGGTAGTCGAGTTTCTAACGACAAGGATGAAACACGCGTACCATCTCCTCGTCAACATGTCTGTCTATCACACTACTTTTGTATAGTCACGGTTCACTCTTTTCCTGACGTTATATTTTATTCATGACTGAAATGGGTGGAATATGTTAATAATAGCTCACCAAAATATTAAAACTCAGTTAAAATTACTGCCCCAACAGTTGAGATGTTTACTGAAAAGCGTGAGAACATTCCAGGCCACAGTTAATATTACAATATGTTCTTCCATATTGTCATGTTAACTATAAAGTAATGCTTGTCGCTCTCCAGATATTTACGAATATTTCCAATTCATCTTGGAAAATGTTCTTTATTTACTGAATTATGGTCCGAAGATCTCACGATCTTTGATGTGATTGGGTGTCAAACTTGTTAAAGCTGAATGAGTTTAATTAGTGACTAACCACAGGATGAGTTGTAAGCTGTATCATGTTAATTAGTGATTAACTACAGGATGAGTTGTAAGCTGAATCAGGTTAATTAGTGATTAACTACAGGATGAGTTGTAAGCTGAATCAGGTTAATTAGTGACTAACGACACGATGAGTTGTTAGCTGAATCAGGTTAATTAGTGACTAACCACAGGATGAGTTGTAAGCTGTATCAGGTTAATTAGTGATTAACTACAGGATGAGTTGTAAGCTGTATCAGGTTAATTAGTGATTAACTACAGGATGAGTTGTAAGCTGTATCAGGTTAATTAGTGATTAATTACAGGATGAGTTGTAAGCTGAATCAGGTTAATTAGTGACTAACGACACGATGAGGTGTAAGCTGAATCAGGTTAATTAGTGACTAACGACGCGCTGAGTTATTAGCTGAATCAGGTTAATTAGTGACGAACCTTAGGATGAGATGCAGTCTCAGGGAGAGCAAATGTGCACATGCCGAATCATTCGGAGGCTACATATTGACTGCTTTAATATTTTGCAGGGGAGTGGTCACCTTCCAATACGTTCGTAACATTCATTAGGTGCACACTGCCCAGGAACTCTTAGAGCTTCCTTGTAAAACTATTTGGAAAATTACATCGACTTCTCTGGAATGCTTTAATATTTAACATTACTGAGACTTAAGATCTTTCTAATACCCACTCGGTACAATACATGTTTAATCGGATGCAACAATAGACAATGCAACATAAACAATAACAGTTAATGATGCAATACACATTGTTACCTTTACACAGCAACTGTTAACAAACTAAGCGCATTTACAAGGGACCTAAGAGCTGGAGGGCACTCAGAACGATGCTACGGACAAATTGCAACCATTACTACCACCATATCTAACGCTAACTACATTCTACTGGTTGAACTATTTTTTATGTAAAGTATATTGAAAGCACACAGAAAGTCGTTCTAGTACAATGTTGGCAGTTCCTGTTTTTTATGTTCTCTTATTACATAAAATCACGTCGCGCAACGAAGTATTTGTAAAGGAAATTCAATTTACCATAAAATTGTGTTATGAAGTGTGCACTAGGCTTTTATGTGACGAGTGTGCGCTTAAAAAGATTCTCGTCAAAATCAGAATAATTCTCACCATCTCAATCCCAAAGGTATCCTCGGCAACTATGAGGCTATACTTATGCACTAACGGTCATCGAAGATTGCGTAACACACTTGCAATTGCGTTGAAATGGACTGCCATTTAAATCATTCGGTAATAAAGTTTTGCTCACAAGATACACGTAAAGATCTTTATTAAACATGTTCAATCCTTCTCGTGCTATAAAAATCTCTCGATAACGCTGCCTGTACGAACAAGTACTACACTAATATTGTAGACAATGAAACTAGGTCGAAGATTGATTTCTGATTCCTACAAAGCTATTGCATGCCGGTATTCCGGCTTGCAATTGAATGTGCTCCACCATATGATAAATGTTCAGCTTGACAGGCAACGTAGTCAAACTGTGCATAATAGGTTGTCATATGAAGTTTTCGATGAACTCGCAACAGAAAGTAAATACCATGCTATCGTGCATGATATCATGAGATTTAATCCTTAATATATTTACATAACTAATTACCTCTCATAAAAACAATTTTTGCCTCATTCGACAGTGGTGGCTTCTAACAGCTGCGCTAATCTTCTGTCTCAGAAAATTAATTTGACAAACCTTGTGATTATCAACTAAACTATTTATCAGCCTCTCAGGTTTGGCCCCAGAAGGACATTGACTCAGGCGAACTAGGAATCCTTGGCACTCAAATCTTCAACCATTCAGGATTAAACTTTTATTTTCAGAACGCTTTCGCCCTTTTCTGTTCTATACGTCATGTTTTTTCCCGTGACTAAAAGCGCGCTCGCTCTGCTGTCGTGGCTCAACCAAGTTATACTGGGTGGATTTACTGCAGTGTTCGTCCACGGGAAAGACGAATGCGAATTAAACTTGTCTGAGACTGGCAATCAGTTTGTTAGTTTCCATTTGACCTGAATCCGTCTGCTGGTACTAAAGTTAAACGGTGGTATCGTGAATTTTATCCTGTGGTTTAAAAAGGCGGCCTTTCCGAACACCTCGGATCAGTTAAGAGTTTTTACTAAGGCGCTACACTTACATGCTATCATTTTAATTGCAAATTTCTTGTACAGTTGAGGTTCTTGACCTAGCTGCATAGGTTAATCATTTTCTATATTATGATGTTTTCACCGGAAGTATTGGAGACACATGGTGGTGTTGCCTTAGCGTACTGCTTCCTTGAGGCCTGTTAATTGGCAACACATTCTGACTGCCTGCCTTGTTGCTCCCAAGCAGTGAGTGGAGATAGCTCATCATTACTAATCTAATCTTATTTTGACTCAATTTCTAATCTAATCTTCTTCTTACATTAGGCGTAATGAGGGTTTCAATTACAGTAATAAAATAAAATTTCAGTAGCTGCCACATCAGAAATAAATTGCTTTTAAAATTTAGTTTGTCTAATAATGGCATTTCGCAAAGAACCTCTGTCAAGAACTGTTCCTTCATTTGTTCAACACAATCGAGAAATCAAACATACACACTTGATACTCGTATGCGGATGCGAAATTGCCTAGTAGTAATTAAATTCAAACATTAACGTTACCCAAAAAAAAATGTTTACGTGTAATGCTGACAAGCAAATGCGGCCTTATTTATCGGTTTCCGAGATCTGAGATTCTTTGAACTAAATTATACCTAAATTCTTTTTTGAATGTAATTTATTTATCTGATGTATTATACAAACTACTGAAAACTAGCTACCATAGTAATAACAATTGACAAATTCAAATTAACATTAGAAAAGTAACTAACTTCTTCTATTTCTATGGCAATATTTGAAGATGGAGACGAAGGTCGGTTTTCTATGGCAACATTCGATTTGATGTAAGCCCCATTATTTGGCAACATAGTCATCATTGGATGCGCGACGTGTCACTTTTTCACTAACGGTTAGGTGGATTAGAGTATCTATATATATATATAACTAAGGATCGTACATACAAACACTTTTACATCGGTAGAATTGAGCTCGATTTGCACAATCCCGGACTCAGGGGCATTTTCCAGTGATAAGATTTGAGCCTCAACGAGAGTCATCGTAGGCTCCCCCGTAGAGCATCCAATGATAGGAATAAACATTCTTTTTAATACACGTAGTCTCTCCCTCGACGCACCGGACCCGCGGTCTGTTAGCATACGCCGATCGTTAAGTAACCGAAGAAAACTGCTTTGGCTTTCGTTCGGCTTCGCGGTGGTGGTCCACCCGGTGGTTACAGGTCTAAACGCCTTCACGACTTTTGTTCTAATGTTATACATATAAGCACGAGAAACCGCCCAAAGGGCTACGGAGGAGTCTGCATTAACTTCGCGTTGGGACGACGTTGGAACATGGAAGCAACTACTACTACTCAACTTAGCAGCCGTTACAAGACTACTTGAATCTATCGCGCCTAGTAACCGTTGTGCGAACTGCAGACTAAAAACACCAGCAGCAGGGGGAACCTCCGGTGGAAATAAGCCTTTAAATTTAACAGCAAAAGACACCGCCTCATCCAACCAGACGTTGGCCTTTACACGCTACTAAGTGCATTTATTACTTGAAATCAACAAACACGGTTTTGAATTTCCGCTTGTCGAGGGTGAGACGCCTACCCTTTGTCGCTGCGGATGCCATAATCTATGATCTTCGTGCCCTTCGAGGAAGCTTGCAATGGCTCTCATTGAGGTTTGGGTGGATGGATGCTTGTTCATTTTATAGATCATTAACATTTTATATTAGTATTTTATTAATTCTTATATCATGGGCTCTAATGATTATCTCTGCCATTTTTTTCATGGTGACCTATTTTGTATTAGTTACATAACTATGTATCGTTAGACGCCCGCATGGGCCCTGCAGGGTGGCGTGCGACGACTTCGCGTTGGGGCTCCGGTGGAGCGCGGAGGCGGCTGCTGATCCTACTACGATAAACTTACTCCAAATCTACGCTAAACCTACTCGCTATCTTCGTTAAACCTACTCTGCATCTACGTTTCACCTACTCTGAATCTACGTTGAACCTACTCTGAATCTACGTTGAACCTACTCTGAATCTACGTTGAACCTACTCTGATTCTACGCTGCACCTACTTGGCCAATCTTCAATTGCCCCACGGAGGAGTCTGCATTAACTTCGAGTTGAGACGCCGCTGGAAAGCAGAAGTAACTACTACAACTAATATCATTGAGGCTCTGATAAAGACTAGCCCCTAACTCTTATCTTCCATTTCCGGAAGTGAAATTGTTTTGCCATGTGACGTCTAGTCTTCCGGCGTGTATGAGCTTGGAAAATGAACAATAACATTGTGGTGGATCGATGATTATCCATTTTATAGATCATTAACACTTCAGTATTTTATTATTTCTTCCTCTATGGGCTTGAATATTTATTTGTGCCCTTTCTTTATCATGATCAATTTTGTGTCGGTTATATAATTATACATCGTTAGACGCCCGCAGGGGTCTTGGGTGGATTCGTGCGACGACTTCGCGTTGGGGGCCCCGGTGGAGCGCGAAAGAAGCTGCTGCTACTACTACTCTACGTTGAATCTATGTCAAACCTACTCGATAACTACTTTTAACCTACTCGAAATCTACCTTCAACCTACTCCGAATCTACGTTGAACCTACTCTGCATCTACGTTACCGCCCTACGGGGGAGTCTGCATTAACTTCGCGTTGGGACTCCGGTGGAACATGGAAGTAAATAATAAATAAATGAATCCGGTGGAAAACAGAAGCTGCTGCACTACTACTCCTGAACAATAACTTGAAGACAATCATCTATTTTAGGTTGCCTGAGTCCATTCCATCTACTTTTTTACAATGCGAACAAGACATTTCGCACAGTTCAGGGCACGAAGGGTCTGAATTACATGCACTGGAACTTGAATTTTGTTGCGACACAACTTAATATACTCAATATCGCGCAAATAAATCCGAATGACGATACAACAGGTCAGAGCCTGGGCGATGCCAGCTACTTAATGTAACCTTTTTAGCAGGTTAAGTGCCCTACGGAGAAGCCTGCGATGACTCGCGTTGAGCTCCGATGGAGATGAGCCCCTAATCTTAATTTAACGAGTTAAGAACCCTCCCTCGCAACTTTTGCTAATTATTGTCGTGATGTCGTCAACGTTCAAGTAGAGATTAACCTCGTGAGCGAATATATCATTATCCACAGCCCGCAATAGTTAATCCCGGTATTGGCTGACTAACAGCTCTTATGGGAGTTTCGTAGACAGTACCAACGCGGAAAAAAATCGATCACTTGAAGACAAGCGTCAAATTAAAATTTTCATTCAATCGAGAGCGTGTCACTGAACACAACGCTTTACTTCAATTTTCCCACCGCCCTACGGGGGAGTCTGCATTAACTTCGCGTTGGGACTCCGGTGTAACATTGAAGCAAATAATAAATAAATACTTAATTTTTTGCCGTGTAAGGTAGACCAGTGACATTAGTTTCCTATCGGCTTTGAGCTATCATCAATATGTATGTATTTGCTGAGCTCCAAATTAATGTTTAGATTTCTGTTTTTAACAAAAGCCAACTTTTTATTGCAAAAAGTTTAAATTTCCAGTAGGAAAAACTTTGAAACAAATATATATTATATAGATACATACACACACACATACATACACGCACGCGCAGAGCCTATTCTCAAGATGGTGCCTTTCATAAAACGTGGCCCAGGATCGAACAGATTTTTATTCGGCTCAACCTAAGACCTAACTTTTATATGTCCTTTACCTTTCTACTCAAATATATAGCCGAACAACAAGTACACCATCCTGACGTCACTACCACGGCGGCCAAAAAATTCGAAGTCTATCACATATACAAACTTGAGGTTGGCGGGCAAAAGATCTGTTGAATAAAATCCCTATACTTGGAAACAGTGTCTTTATACTGTAAGTTAGGCTTAGATAGTCTGAGTAGCCTTGCCACCAGAGCTCGCAGCAATCTGCCGGCCATGGCTGGGCTCAACGTAGGTAGCGCTCGGCCACAGTACTGTAACCACAGAAAATGCATATCATTGACGCCATCAACGTCTTAGTTTCGCTCAGGCACCATGGAAGAAAATAATCGACGAATCTTATAAAATAACGATCTATCTGGAAAGTTTATAACAGCTTAGCACGAAATGAAGCAGCTTCGTTAAGTCACATTCAACGAACTTCGCAGAGGCACTCTTTCGATCATTCCCGTGGTCAAGTGAATGTCATCGCGACTCTCGACGACTAGTGACAACCTCACTTGCTAAGTAGTCAGGAAAGAAAACTCATACAAACATAACAGATAAAGTGAAAAAGGATAAAACAAACAAAGAATAATTAATAAATGACTGTATTGACCATTATAGCTAAAAAGTATACGGTCGCGAGAGAGCAGCGCTGCACTGATGGGAGTGGCACGTCCAAAGCTTTCCTTGGCGTGGCAGACTGTGATGAATGAATGAAAATATAGTTACAGGGGTAAAAAATGTGAACGAAAGGTGTTATGCCACAACCGTTGATAGTATGGAAAGTCAATGTGGAATATAGTTGAATATAACGTATATATTTCTACATTTTATTCAACAAAATAAAACGAATGACGAGAGATTTTTGGAAGAGGGAAATTAATATATAAATAAGTGTAAATGTAAAGATAAATTATTGCTTTCGATTCAACTGGCAACATCCGATGATGAGATTTACAAAAACAAATCTTTGAACGAGTATACAAATCAAAACAATAATACAACAAGGTATACAAGTATAGTAATACACACTCACTCAAGCAGATTTTGATTTCTCAAAATATTCTTAGTAATGAATGAAGTTCTTTCAAGCGTTGTCCCCAAGCTGTGGCCATGAAGTGAAGAGTTGAAAGCTTTTCAAAACATGTGTGCTGAAATAATTTGTTTATACTATGTTTGGAAACTGAAGTTACGGCACGAGTGAAGGAGGGGTGTAACGTGTTGGGTGCACCGAAGAGTGTAATGAGCTGTAAGACGTTGGGGATGGAAGCAAAGAGAGGGAGGGCTGTATGAGGGTGTTATTGTCCCAACTGTGCTCTACGGAGCTGAGACTTGGGGGGGGGGTAAGATCAGAGGAGAGAAGAAGGTTGAATGTTTTCGAGATGAAAGGTTTGAGGGGCATGGTTGGGATAACGCTGAGAGACCGGATCACCAACAACGTGGTTCGAATCAGAACAGGGATGGTGAAGAAGTTGGAGGACAGAGTGGATTCGCGAGTTTTGACGCGCCCTACGGGGGAGCCTATTATGACTCACGTCGAGGCCCTGGTGGAAATGAGGCCCAAATCAAATCTCGTGTTTTGAAACGGTTCGGGCACATGGAAAGGATGAATGAAGGGAGATTGATAAAAAAGGTGATGAATGCGGAGGCAAGTGGTCGCAGACCGAAGTTTGGGTGGATGGATGGTGTGAAGCAGGAAGGAGAAGGAGAGATATGAATGTGGAAGTAGCGAGAGAGCGTTCAATGAACAGGCGTGATTGATCGATTGGTTTGAATGGTTAATTTTGACGCTGCTCTGATGTGCTTAACTGTCGGGCCCTGCTACTGACAACAGATCCTCGGACCCAGAGTGTGTGGTGCGGGGTAACCGGCCGACCCTTCGGCACAAAAGGGCTAAGTTGTGTGAGCGTGTGAGGTGCGCCTTGCCGTTGGCGAACCTCTTTCTGTGGGGATGCGGCCTAGTGTCTGTATCTGTATATATTATGTTACCACCAGGGTCATTCATCCACTCGAAAATGGAAATACCCAAAAAATATCAAGAAACAACAGCCTTGAACTGGAGACACGAGAAGGTAATGTGCGATCTATTGGATATTGGAGTGATTAAACCATGAATAGCAGCCACTTCGATAGAGTTATTGCGAGCACTTTTTTGATACAGCTAATTGAAGCACTCCGGTCCAATTATAATAAAAGAAACCAGGATAATCTTGTAAACGAGCTAAGCAGCTTGAGCGAAGTTACTATACGATCTACTCGAGATTAGATGAGGTTAAGAGGCTCTGATCCGCCGAAGCTCCGACGCGAGTTGTTGTATTGAATGTGCTCACGAGCTGTTGATAATGAAGTCTCATAAATATTTTCTTTGACAAACCAATGACAACAGCATCTGCAGTTACTCAAGCACTCGTCACTATTTACGAGTTACTGAAGCACTTGTCACTATTTACAAACTGTTGTAATCACGAGTTCGCGAAATGAGGCCCGGATTGAATACGGAAATAACTATGTTCAATGCATGTCCCAAACCGACACGTGCACGGTCGAAAGCAAATATACGCCTAATAACGAAACTGGTAGACGATTGTCAAAACCCTCGAGATAAAATCGTAAAACTATCTAACAAAATTATCTAATTTGAAAAAAAAAACAGGATACCTTCTTATAATAGAATAGTTCATTTGAAAGCAGTCTTACAACAGTGTGCATATGATATAATACCGGTCAAAAATAGAGTTTCAAGATGTTGACCGTTCTCTAGGTTTCAGTTAATTATCCGAGAACAGTTCAAACTTAGTTTTTGACCATACCAAATGCGGGAATTTGTTGGAACTTCAAAAAGCAGATAAATATCTTTGGTTATAACGCAAAGAGATATTAAGTTATTTAGTTTCATTTCGAAAAACACAACAACGTCCGAAGGGAAATTGAGTGAACATGTAGAATTTATATGCCTTTTTTACGACCTTTCATGATAGCTCACTGCATAACACTTTGAAGCCAACAGTTAAATGTATACTGTAATTCAAGGCAGTACTATGATGTATCTACCAACAAAGATTTGACGACAAATTTATCTGCAGCTCTGGTGGAAATGAGGCCCAAATCAAAATTTATCTGAAAGAACAATCATTATCGTATGTGATTCCGTCAAGCCTGATGCAATAAATCAATTACGGTGGGATGCCAAACCACTCCGCAGAAGCAAATACCACTATAAAAAAAGTCCACGTCTTTCTCGTGATCTAGCGTATTCCATCCAGGGTTTGCTTTCGTGTGAAATTTCCTTTGTAATTGTTAGGCCGAGGCAGTGAACATTTATGGATTCTCGAATACATTGAAGAAGTTAAGTAATAAAATTTACAATTAATAAGATACAGACGCAAGGCCGATTCCTCCAAAAGGGAGTGACCGGCGTAAAACGTACCTCACACTACTCTCATGCACAGACTCAAATACGAAGCATTAGTTTGCGCTGAAGGCTTCGGCCAGGACCCCCATAACACACACTTCGGGCAGGAGTGGAGTCCGAGATCAAGTGTCAGCAGCAGAACCCAATAACTTTCGCTGCTTTACTCCGCTGCTGCGTCATAAGGGTAAATGGTAATCGATGACATTTTGGTCAAACACCGTCTGTGGCCACGTTAGTTCAGACCAATGGGGAAACAAGGAATATAGTCATGAAGAGGCAGTATTATATTTGTTCATTAGCCACTGCAGTCGAGAAGTTAGAGATTTCATTTGCAAAGTTGAATCTTCGACAAGGAAGTTCAAGTCAGTTGTAACCGCTTGAAACGAGGTCACAGTAGCGAGATGAGCGCAAAAACCTTTGCTCACGCAGACCCGGAGGCACCGCAACGCACCCAAGGACAACATACAAATTCAAAATCAGGACAGAAAACGAATATTCCATGCATGTACGAGATCTGCAGCCAGGCATGGGAATAGCACGAATAGTACGAGGGGCTGTTTACATTAAGGAACGAGCGCATCGCCCATACAAAACTGAGCTTAAATACTGAACAGAGCGATCGGAGAGCAAACAGTATTTTACCAGATTAGATCAGAGGAACCATCCCCCCTCTACCAGGGGTTGAACTAATCTGCGGTTCCGACTAGTGCTCCTGCAGGCGTCAACTTAGTAAGCGCCGTGACAATATAGAAAAAATATATAATTGAAACTCAATATTAAAATGTCACGACAGTGGTTCATCAAAAATTTAAAATGTGGAACTATTTCAGAAAGGAAGCTGAAGTCTTTGAAGTGAACACTAACAATAAAAATGTTCCAGGTATGCAGCTTAGAAGGTATTGCCACTTTATAGAATCTAAGGACATAACATGCCACACCTGGTCAGGTAAACAACGGAGGCCTAATATCCAATGCTTGCAAAGAATTAGCCAGCCACCTGCCTTTCTGTAACTGTAACAATGCAACCTGGCTGACGTTAGACGAAACCAGAACGTTTCCTCGGACATCAACTCGGAGCTTGACATTTCCTCAAGATGATCAGCCTTGTGATCCTCCAAGAACTTCAACAAGTGTGGATTTGGGTACAGCTGAAAGATTAGGTGAGGACAGCCTGTCAAAGCCAGTGAAAATATTTTTCAGACAAAGATAACGAGCGTCAAATGTATCCTCGACATAGACGCGAAACTTATTCAAAATAATGTTGCTAGTGTGACGCTTTCATACTCCTAATATGATTAATTTTGTAGAACTCTTAGCCAGATGATGTAGGAGGCAAACTGTATAGTCAGACTAGATCCTAAAACGAAGCGCGCAAATTTTCCAATCATTATTATCAAGCAACACTAACACTGACTGAGAGCGATGTCCGAGTTCTATGAACCGCCATGCGAGACATTAAATTTTTCACTTTCATAAAATGAAAGCAATATCGTGAGAATATTTCGTACAAAGGAACGTAAGGTTCAAAATAATTTAAAATTGCAGAATGCAATCTGCACGTGAAGAAAAACGCCGACGTCCTCCTTCCAACAATGTCTTATATTAATCTTCGACTTTCGTGAGAGAGTCGCCGGCAGATGTTATGGTGGTTTGGTCAGTTAGGATAAATGACAGCTACAGGTTAATCAGGCTCATGTTTATGGCACGATTGTTTTCTCCACCTTCAGGGTAGCAACTACTGCGAAATAAAATTTGGGATATAATCGATCACATTTTTCCCAAAATTGATACAGTTATAATGTAGCTATCAAAAGAGAAAATGGGAGGAAATGGGACAAACGCGACAACATGAAAAGTTATCCACACCCGCAATATCGGCTCAAATCATATCAGGACTGAAAGAAAAATGTGCTTCAATTATGAAGTTTATAACAACAGCAGCGGATACATAATCTCCCACGTTAATACCGTAAAAGACCTTTAACGACACCCTGGAAGATATTCATGGTCAAACTCTTTTAAATTTAACTTTGAATTCTATTTTCAATAACAGTGGTCACTTTTCAGCGGGAGAGGGATACTAGACAACTACTATTAACCACGTGTCGATACAGTGATGTTGCGGTATATCGTCAGAACCTTTGACCCTTCTCTACAAGCAGGAAGCGACAAGTTTTATATTAGATTTCAAAATGAAAAAAAAGGTTTTAGAACACACAATTTGTACTCAAGTGTTGCTCAACTTAGGTTTCTTAACATTTTGTGCAGTCTAATATTGACGTGAGGTCTGTTTTCCTGTTTAAAGAAGTTTCAACAATTCTAAATATAAAACTTTAAAACACCAGTAAAAAAAAATCCATGTATCCAGAGGTGCCCACAAAAAAATCAGCAAATAATGAAAAACCTGGGAACCTATATAAACAATTTTGTATGTATGTAACTAGGGGGAGCCGTTTCCCCCTAGTTAGGAGGGTGGCTAAGTTAGGATGACACAGAGGCGGGAGGCGACCTTTCTACCCGCCACAAGACCGCCGTGTTCATGCCGAGGCTCGAACTCGCGACATGTGGCACCAGAGGCTGACTCTGCAGTCGGACACGCTAACCACTCGGCAACGGCGGCCTATAAACAATTTTAGTTCTGAATATACCCTGGCAGTTGCAAGCAATCATGCCACATATCAAAAGCTGCCTCCAAGAACGCACGGTCCTCTTGAGGCTCCAAACACTCTGTATCTATATATCTATAGTTCATCTAAGAAATGTTTCACAACAAGAGTAATATTGTCGCACTTGACACCAGCATCTGACCGAGAAGCTGAACTAATAATATTCTTGAAGCAAAAATAAACACTGGAATGAAGTAAACAGCTAATAATTATAATAAATAACATGGCAGACGAGCACACATGTGCTGTCACTGGTGTATTTATGTTACAGGGCTTAGTAGGAAGAATAGCTACTGTCTAGATGAGTTTGAGATGATGAAAGGAGTCGTCTCGCGGAGAATGCATCCAATTTTTTACGATGACAAACCCAGTTGTGAAAGCAAGTCCACAGGGACAACGGATCTCAGCGCACATGCCAAAATCTCGTTTCACGTGAGTCCTGAAGCTAGATTGATGTTCATTTTCAACGTGTGCAAAGAAGAACTGGCAATGTAACAGTCAGCCCAAGTATTTGTAATACAAAACAAATAATCGCAGGGTCACCACTTGTAGGCCATAGAAAGGCGATTGCGAAACGGTCGAGAAGCTTCGATAATGAAGGCAATCTCTAGTACGGA
>SDVV010009209.1:0-16816 GCA_016164225.1 Gammarus roeselii
GTTATGGGGGATACAGATTCTCGTAACAAAGCTGCTACATCCCAAAAAATAAATAGATCAACCCGCCAACTGCCAAACTATTACACCATACAATTCACATAGGTATTATGTTAATATGAAATATGCAGATAGCAAAATACCAACCGTTGCCCAAATCCTCACATCAGGCTGGTACCAAGCAGAGCCGAACGCACGCTAAGGCTCCAAATCGAGTTATAAGACACACCTATCATGCTATTCCTATAAAAATATATACTACATAAAGATGAACAAGAAAATCCCCATCCAACCGCTAGGACCCACCACGCAGCTATCGAATGAGTCAATTATACGCTAATTAGATAAGAAAATGAACATATTATACACAAAATATGTAGAATTATAATTCAGACAAATATTTAATGATACAGACACTCAAAACATAGAAATAATGGCAAATCAGCCATGGAAAGATCTTTATAAGACAAAGAACAGCTAAGAGCGGCCACACCTGACAAAAATTTCCACAGGCGTACCGAACTTTTTGCCCAGGGGACCTCATACGCCCACACCTGTAAAATGTGTTACAAGACTATTTTTATCATTAAATATATAATTACTTCCCCGGCCCAGGAGCCTCTGAGAGTGAACTCTACTTGCCCGGCCCAGAAGCCACAACGAGTGAACTCTACTTGCCCGGCTAAGGTGCCACAAAGATTGAACTCTACTTGCCCGGACCAGGAGCACCACGATCTCAGTTGTCCAGCCTCTGTCCAGGTGTTGTGGGCTTTGTGCCCCCTGAACCCTAGCGCGTGTGGTGTGCGACACGGGAAACAAAAGCAAGGCGGGATGTTTCCCCTGGTGTTGTTGTTGCCGCTGCTATTGTTAGTTGGTTGTTGTTACTACTACGGCAGGCGTGTCAAGCAAAGAGAAGTTTAGATTATGATGAAGGCATGAGGCCAGCTTTCACAGCTAATGCACGCCAGAAGATGGAGGAGGGATGGCAGGAAGGGGACGATGAGGAGAGTGGCTAGAGGGTAGTAAGGGGGAACGGTTAAGTAGGGAGGCTGGTGACGAAGGGGTGATGGAATGGTGATGAAGGGGGGTGGGGGACAGAAATGAAAGAGGAAAAGGTGAGGCGGGGTAAGGGTGGACGGTGATAAGGTACTGTGCGTGGGGGACGGTGTTTTCCAGGGTTACATGTGTAAGAAGACAACAACAGGACTTTTGGTCCAAACTGGGTTGCCTTTCGATAGTAAGAAGATTAGTTCTGAAGTAGAACGTTTAAGATGGCATCTTGTGTCAGTGTATTTTCTGTTTTAATAGATCAAGAAAAGGAATGTTTGTTGAAGGAAATAGCATTTAACGATGATACTCGAAACATCAAATCAGCACCTGAAGAGAAAGCCACCGACCCACGGTGTTGATCAGAGATTGTCACAGTTTCATTCCTCGTTCAACCAATGCTGGCCGGTGTTATTGCTAGACACCGTTTTGCAACGACCAGGTGGACCAACGCCGGGCACCTCTTTACCGTGATAGTGCCGATGCCGGGCACTAATTTAACCGTACGAGTGTCAATGCCAAACACCATTTTTCACGAATATACTGGTGAAAGTGCTATAAATGGCAGCTATTTAGCGGCGATTTTATTAGAATTTGTCGAGCCATGACTTAAACGTTTCGATTGTATCGCTGTTCACAACTTCCGCGGGAAGTCTGTTCCATTCTTCGACAACCCTATACGTAAAGAAATTGCGCGTGATGTCGAGTGTAAAACGCTTGCCAACAATTTTGTATCCATTATTCCTGGTCACTTTGTTCGCATCTAACGCGAAAAGGCTTGCTCGCTCGACGTTTTCCTTACCCTCCATAATCTTCCACACTTCGACCATGTCATTTCTGACTCTACGTTTCTCTAGCGAATAAAGGTTGAGTTCGCGCAGCGAAGGGATTAGTTTGGTAGCTCTACGTTGGACCTTCACTAATTTAATAATGTCTTTTCTGAGGTATGAAGACCAAAATTGAACGGAGAACTCAAGGTGCGGTCTAACAAATGCTGTGTATAATCTGCGAATACTATTTCTGCTCTTGTACGAGATTGTGCGGGATATCATGCCTAACAGTTTATTGCATTTTTTGGCTGCATCGTTACATTGCTTGCCGCTTTTAAAGTCGTTACTAATGATGACACCTATATCTCTCTCTCTTCGGTGACAGGTATCAGTTTCTTTCCGGACATTGAATATTCTTGTTTAGGGTTATGGTGACCAATTTGCATAACTTTACACTTGTCGACACTGAATTTCATTTGCCACTTTTCTGAAATTCAACAATTTTGTTCAAGTCTAATTCGATCTGCTCACACTCGAGTTTGGTTTGCACTTTTCCTCCTAGCATGGTATCGTCTGCAAACTTACTATTGTTCGAGAGTACGTTGCTGTCGATTTGATTTGAGCCTCATTTCCACCAGAGCCTCAGCATGAGTCATAATAGGCTCCCCCGTAGGGCTCAATGATCATTGATTCCAGTAGGCTCGCACGCCTAAGTGTGCAAGAAAGAAACAAAACAACGCTTTCAACGTTCAAAAAAAGTGAGAATTTTAGCAACGTCAGACGCACGCTGGTGCGCAAAAGAAAAAACGCTTACTCGAAACGGGCCTCCGCTTCCAATCCTTTAAAACTTGAAGAGTGATGTGTACGCACCCTAGTGCGTACAGGTAGCATCGTCGAGATAAGTACAAGGTCAGTGGCTACACGGGCAAATTCAGCTCCGACAGCGACACAACACAATATTTACAGCTACGCGGTCTATTTGATTTTTAGTACAATTTATTTATTCATGCAAGATAAAGACTCAGACATAATGAGTCCCCGCCTCCAACCACTCAGAACTCCAATGATAACATGCACGCGCGACAGTGCGCACAGACAGCATCGTCGAAATTAGGACAAGGTCTATGGCTTCACGGATTAGATAGACTCCAACCGCAACGCGTCACAAGGTTTTATAGCTGCGCAGTCCAGGTCAACCCCAGAAACTGCATATGGTCCGTGCACGCGCGAGCGAGCACAGACTGAAGAAAAATATCCTTCACAAAATCACAAACACAAACTCCCGCACAAATACTCCAGCGTTAAAATATTGTGGATCGTGAAAAATAAAGTAGGAGCAGGTTCGTCATAGGCAGAAAAACTGCTCAGATTATTGATTTCGCACTGATTGTTTAAGGGGATAGGGCGGGGGGGGGGGCATTGGTCCCTTGGTTTGATTTGATTTGAGCCTCATTTCCACCAGAGCCTCAACGTGAGTCATAATAGTCTTCCCCGTAGGGCTCGATGATCATTGATTCCAGTAGGCTCGCACGCCTAATTGTGCAAGGAAAAAACAAAACAACGCTGTTAACGTTAGAAAAAAGTGAGTTTTAGCAATGTGAGACGCACGCTGGTGCGCAAAAGAAACAACGCTTTCTCGAAACGGACCTCCGCTCCTAATCCTTTAGCACTTAAAGAGTGATATGTACGCACCCTAGTGCGTACAGGTAGCATTGTCGAGATTAGTACAAGGTCAGTGGCTACACGGGCAAATTCAGCTCCGACAGCAACGCAATACAATATTTACAGCTACGCGGTTTAGTTGTATAAATACAATTAATTTATTTAGGAAAGATAAACTCAGATGAAACAAAACGAATCCTTGCCTCCAACCCCTTAGAACCTCATGAGTTATATGTCCAAACGCCAGTGCGCACAGATAGTATCGTCGAAATTGGCACAAGGTTCACGGCTACTCTGACAAAGTCAGCTCCGACAGCAACGCAACACAACATCTACAGCTACGCGGCCTATTAGATTGTTAATACAACTTCTTTATTCAGGCAAGATAAAGACTCAGACAAGACGATTCCCCGCCTCCAACCACTCAAAACACCAAGAATATGGTGCGCACAGCAAGTATCGTCGAAATTGGTACAAGGTCTATGGCTTCACGGATTAGATAGACTCCAACCGGAACGCGCCACAAGGTTTTATAGCTACGCAGGCCAGGTCAACCCCAGAAACTGCATAAGGTTCGTGCACGCGCGAGCGAGCACAGACGGAAGAAAAAATACCCATTCACAAAATCACAAACACGAACTCCCGCACAAATACTACAGCGTTACAATATTGTGGATCGTGAAAAAAAAGAGCAGGCTTGTCATGGGCAGAAAAACTGTTCAGAATATCGATTTCGCACTGATTGTTCAAGGGGATAGGACGGGGGGGGGTCATTGGCCCCTTGGGTCGCAGAAGAGCCCGATGAATCCCGGAGGGTGACCCATGTCCCCCGGGGCTTCCCGAGCTCCTCGAGTACCCCGAGACCCCTCGCCTCAGCTCATCTTGGTTTGTTTCGAATCATTTCGGCCAGTTTCGGCTCGTCGCGACCAACTCGACTCGCCTCAACATGTTTCGTCTGATCTCGATGCACCTCGACCAGCCTCGACGCGACCCTCGCCCTCTGCGCCAGCAATCCGCGGACTGTAATGGTTAATTGTTCTACTCAAGCATCTCGCATAAACATTTTCCTGTGTATGGGTTTTACAATACTGGAAGGAGGGAGCAGAGGTTCCAGGATTCAGAGAGGCCTCTAAAGGGTCTCACAGCTTCTCAAAAGGGTCCTTAAGGGTCTCAAGGGTGTCCCAAAGGGCCCCAGAGAGGTCCAAGTGGATCCCCTCAAATCCACCTGGTCTCCCAACTCCCCCGGGTTCTCGAAACCCCGGATCCCCGAGTCCCGCTGGTCCCACAAAATCCTCCCCTCCCTGGGTCACCTCGTTTCAACCAACCTCGATACATATAATAATAATAACAATTTCAAAATTTATCACCATGAAAAATGGGCAGAGAAAAATAATAGAGCCAAAGCAAGAAGAAATAATAAAATATTAAAATAAAATGTTAATGATCTATAAAATGAATAATCATCCATTCACCCCAAGTTGCTGTCGAGATCGTTTATGAATATTATGAAGAGAACTGAGCCCAACACAGATCCTTGGGGCACGCCGCTTGTAACCTTACCCCATTAAGTACGACTTGCTGCCGTCTGTCCGTGAGCCAGCATTTTATCCAGTTACTGAGTTCACCTCGAATACCGATGCTGTGATATTCACTAACCAAGCGTTTGTGAGGAACTTTGTCGAAAGCGTTCTGGAAGTAAAGGTAAATGATGTCGATCGGAGATTTCGAGTTGTGAAATTCAATTATATTGAAAAAACAGCAGGTTAGTAAGACATGAACGATTGCGTCTGAAGCCATGCTGAGAGTTAACTATTAACTGATTTAATTCTTGGATTTCTGCAATTTTATCTGTGATCAAACTTTCCATAAATTTGCCTACGACTAAGGTGAGACTAATTGGACGATAATTTCCGGTACACTTTTTGTCCCTTTTTTTGGAAATTGGGGTGTCCTTGGCCTCTTTCCATTAAAAGAGGCAGGTGCCATTTGTGAGAGATTGGGTGAAAATGTTTGATAAATGTTCGGCAATTTCGTTTTCAGTCTCATTCAGAATTATGGGATGAACTTGGTCTGGACCTGGAGATTTTGTAACTTTCGATTTATCTATATATTTAATAACTTTGACGGGGGAAAAGTTCACTGTGCTGAGGGTTTCAATTCGTCTTTCCACTATGATATCCTCAGAATTAGGAATATCCGCATTCTCTAACGTAAATACAGAACAGACAAATTGGTTAAGCAGGACACTCATTTAAGTGTCGTCAGCTTCTAGCTCACCCATTTCATTTTCAAGAGGGCCAACTACAGATCTTTTTTTATCTCGATATATAACTGAAAAATTGTTTCGGATTAGTTTTGGCGTCGGCAGCAAATAAATTTTCGTATTATTTTTTCTTTCGTTTCTGGACAGTCCTAAAAATCAGTCTGCTGATTTTGTATTCATTTTTTGCAGCGTCGTCGTGTGTGGGCTCCTGTTTATTCGCGTGCTTTGCTTTCTTTGGCGACTGAAGGCGCTGCAATTCTCCTTTCCAGTACTTAGGGTGATTCACTGTTGTTCGCCTGTTCTTGCGAGGGACATGGTCATTTTGAATATTTTGAAGTGCAAACAAAAAATTGCGTAGCGATTGATTGGCATTTTGTCCGAGGGTTATATTTGCTGACGCCATTGCCTCTCTTACGCTATCAAAGTTAGCTCATCTAACGGTAGGCACTTTTTCGCAGTTGATTGACGTTTTCAACTCGAGCTCATCATAAAACGGATACAGTTGTGGTCGCTATTTCCGAGAGGTTCACCCACTTCGACGTTCGTGACATGAAAGTCGCTTGCACTAAATATAAGGTCAAGAAAATTGCTACCTCTTGTAGGTGTCTTTACCATTTGGATCATAAACTTATCGTCAGCAAAATCAATCAGGCGTTGGCCAGTGGTCGTACATTCTTCTGTTTCCCAATCGATATCGGGAATATTGAAGTCTCCAAGTACTATATTGTTTTGTGTACTGACCACATCGACGAGGGTATTGTAAAGATAGATATCATTTGCGGCAATGCTCTTGGAAGGACGATAAACTAGTGTGATTTGACACTTAGTATGTTTACCGACTTCTCAAGTTGAAACTGTGTCGTGTCTGCTGCTTGGAATAGAGACTTCTATTATTTATAAAGTATTCTTACGAGAAACAATACTCCTCCACCCTCGCGGCCTAGTCTATCTTTGTTAATTGCGAGGATTCCCAATTCGTCGATTTTGGCTCGGAAACTTCTAGCGTTTACATAGTAACATTTGAGAGAATTTTGGCTCGGAATCCTGCCAGAAACTCTTCGATTGCGGTCGGGGCTGCTGTGTTACTTCGATGGACTTTTTTGTTAGTGGTGAATCTAGTTTTGTTGACTGTTCCTCCATCGTTACTGCAAGGTCCGTAATTGCTACTTGCTCGGGCGCCGGCTGTTGACTCATTCCGTTGGGCAGTAATGACGGTGCGATGACGAGGCCTGCACCGATATTCTGAAGGATGCTTTCGAGGGTATCAAGCCCAGACGTGCTTATGCGTGCCTTGATGGTGATTCTACCAAATTCAAAGTTTATGATGCAGATCATCATTTCCCAATGGTGCGAGAATGAGATTTGTTGTGCTTTGCAGAACGTTGCTATGCGACTGTCAAGAAATATCATCTTGCTCAATTTGTGTCTACTTTGGTTTGGATGGGGCAGGTTGCCAGTGACATAGAGGTTCGCGTGCGATCGTTTGACGTTTGTTGGCATGGTTTTATACCTTACCCATGTTTCCTTCGTCCGTACCACCACTTCTTTAGCCCCAACTTGTAGTATGATCGATTTAGAAGGAGGTATATTTTTCTTTTTGATTATTCCTATAATATTTTCAATTTTCCAGCCTGGTTTACAGAGTATTTTTAGTTGGACTCTCTTTTCGCTGATTTGGTTTGATGGAGGTGACATTGTAATCGCTAATCACAATGATTTCCTTAGTGTTTAGAGAGTCCATTTCATCGGGCAATACACCGAAACGGTTGCATGCATCAGTTCGGGTGTGGCAAGACTGTCGCCCGACCTGTGATGCTTTGCCACTGACTGCCTGCCGCCTGTTTACTACAGTTGTGAAGAGTGTCTCAGCACTGTTGACCCTTTCCACCATACAATAATTCGGGAGGGTACGATTGGCGGCAAGTTACACATTCTAGTTTCGCAGCAGGTGTCATCTTGGACTTGCTAAGTGAGCAGCTACAAACCGTGAACTTGAAGACAGAGTGCTATATTTTTTATCCTTGTAAACAGCAGATTTGTTAATAATAAGTTTAACTAGATGCGGGATAGGATGATATTTATTTCCAGATGACCTACAGATGGTGGGAGGGGGACGTTGATGAGGAGAGGAGAGGGGAAGCGGTTAGAGGGCAATGAAGGGGGACGGTGAGTAGGAGAACGGTGACGAAAGGATGATGAGGGGACGGACGGTGATGAAGGGGGGACGGTGAGAGGGATGATAAGGGTGGACGGTGATGAGGTAGAGGACGGTGATTGGGAAAGGGGACGGTCAGAGGGATTGGAGACAGGGAGGCGGCGGGTTAGCCGTTGCAAAATGGAGGTTTGTAATAGGTCTGTAACACGCTCATGGGGTGGACAGCTCGGCGTCTCCACCGAGGCGTTCGCCTTGTGCTTTTCTTGTTCACCTCAAACGGGTTCACGCTCACACCGGGTTGTCTCATTTCGCTCGCGAAAAGGCGACACGATGCAGGGCCCCCAACTGGTGAACGTAGCAAACATTTATGTGATGTCATGCCTGTCATATTAGCGACTGTTGTACTAACGCAATCATCTATGCAGACGCATTTATTTAGCAAATTATGCTGAATATATGCGAGGCGGAGGCCGCAACACTAAATATTGAGTACAACACAATCAAATCTGATTGTATGCTAGTAAAACCGCGCACTGTGCTAAGGTTGCAGTTTTAAATGAATAATGTGTTAAATGGTGCTCAGTTGGATTGTGTGGACAGTTTTCCGTACTTAGGTCGCTCAATAACAAACAACCGGTGTGACAATGGTGATATATACAAGCAACTTCAAAAATTAAACTCAGTTTGCAATCAGCTAATGAGGAAATTCACTTTCTGCACGACAGACTTTAAAATACAGCTCTTTAAAACCTACTGTTACCTCACCCACAGTGGTGTAAATTTACGAGAGTCACTATCAGTAAACTGAGCTTAGCATACAATGATATTTTCGGAGGTTGGTTGGTTTACTTAGAACGACTGCTAGCTTTGTATTCGCAGCATGAGGTGGTGTTGACAGTCTTTATAGATTCATAAGTTAATTGAGTTAGTGATAAGCGTGTACGTAGTGCCTGTGTCACAGAGCGCCATGCTTGCTTGCAGTCTATTATGGGTCAACGCGAGGCTACTGTTACAGACTGCTAAGCAGGCGCTCATCGTCATCAAGTTACCATGGGAGAGTTAAAGGATGGCACACATCATGCACCATCATTTTCAGATGGTGTGAGCTACAATACCCACAGACAGCTCATCTCAAACACTTGTGACGTCATCTCAAACACCTGTGACGTCATCTCAAACACCTATAACGTCATCTCAAACACCTGTGACGTCATCTCAAACACCTGTGACGTCATCTCAAACACCTGTGACGTCATCTCAAACGGCTTTTGTGTAATGTCAGCTCAAACACACCTCAAAACTCTTTAACACGCATTTGAGACCGTAGTAAACCAGTGTCAAGTATCGTGCAAAATGGCAGCTAAAGCGATACCATAAATACTGTGTGGTATCGGCGGACACCAAGACATGGCGTCGCCATCACATGAACTGATATAGACTTGATAGACTAATGGAATGCGGGTATCGCTCGAGAAGGGCCATTGTAGAGAGCAGGACTAGAACGGTTAGGAGACCGTGACTAAGGTGAGATGCAACCCAATAGAAGCCGAAAAGTTAGAAATGGTTAGCAGACCGATGCTAGACACAATCCAGTTGGAGCCGAGAAGATTGAGAATGGTTAGCAGAACGTGGCAAAAGTAAAGGAAATACCCAGTTAGAGCCGAGAAGATTAGGATTGGTTAGCAGAATGAGTCCTCAGCCAGACACTATTCAGTTAAAACCGAGGTTAGGAGTGGTTAGCAGAACGAGGCTGAAGAAAGACACAATCCAGTTAGGGCCGAGAAGGCTAGTAGGATTTGTTAGCAAAATGAGGCAAAAGTAAGACACAAACCAGTTAGAGCTGAGAAGCTTAGGATTGGTTAGCAGAACGGAGCTAAAGTGAGACGCAATCCAGTTTGAACTGAGGTGGTGAGTACAATTTCTTGGTGTACAGGCGCGTTCGAGATGAGTCATATCCCCTGATAGTGCTAGCTTCTATGCTCGTGCAGGCAGCTGGAGTCGCGTTCGTTAGGTTATCATGTCACAGCACAAAGTACAGAGACAGAGGAAGGGTGTGAGTGGGTTAGGGGAGGAGGTGAGTCAAGGGAGGAGGTGGGTGAGGGGTGGAGGTGGGAGTGGCTGGAAGGGCAGTAAACCCCGCATGCGACAGGGCAGAAAACCTGGTACAGGTGCAACAATAACAATAGAACGGCATGGAAGCCAGACTGGAGGAGAGCACTATGGCAGCAGCATGGCACCAGAGCAATACGGCATCAGGATGCCATGGCAGCAACATGGCAGCAGAACGGCATAACAGCAGTATTGAAGCATGGTAGCAATATTCCAGTAAGGCAGTAGAACGGCATGGCAGTAATACGAGTTAGAAGTCCATGACTGCAGCACGAGCAGCAGTACTACATGCCATGGAAAGAATGGCAGCAATATAGCAGCAGGATTGATTGATGGCAGCACCACATGGCAGTTGTATAATAGCGGGCCGGCACTATTCTTCGTGAAGAATCAGCGTATAGCAGCAGGACTGCTTGATGGCAGCACTACACGGCAGATGAATAACAGCGGGACGGCACCATACTTCGTGAAGGATGACCGTATAGCAGCAGGACTGCTTGATGGCAGCACTACACGGCAGATGAATAACAGCGGGACGGCACCATACTTCGTGAAGAATCGGCGTATTTGAAAATGAAAAATACTCATCACAGAAAATTTCATGATGACAAACAACGTTTTTAGGTTGTCGTACTCAATGGTGAGCATTAGGCGACAATAACCAATGAGTCAACAATGACTAAATTGCCGAACAAACACGAGCACCAACTGGTGAGGAGTCAACACAGGATACGGGCAGTGGTGAACGTCCTGTGAAAGTGCAGGATATACTTCAGCACTATGCTTGACATGGTTTTCCAATACATAAATTTGAATTTTAATGTCAAAACGTTATTCCTGAAAAAATTTCCAATACATGATCAGTACTGAGTGACAGGAAGGCACGATAGCAGTGACAGCAGCAATGCTGGTGGTTGAACTCAATTATGACTGTTCCTGGTATTGACTATAGGGATTATAACTGTTCCTGGTATTGGCTATAGGGATTATAACTGTTTCTGGTATTGGCTATAGGGATTATAACTGTTCCTGGTATTGGCTATAGGGATTATAACTGTTTCTGGTATTGGCTATAGGGATTATAACTGTTCCTGGTATTGACTATAGGGATTATAACTGTTTCTGGTATTGGCTATAGGGATTATAACTGTTTCTGGTATTGACTATAGGGATTATAACTGTTTCTGGTATTGGCTATAATGATTATAACTGTTTCTGGTATTGGCTATAGGGATTATAACTGTTTCTGGTATTGGCTATAGGGATTATAACTGTTTCTGGTATTGGCGTAGGGATTATAACTGTTCTTGGTATTGACTATAGGGTTTATAACTGTTCCTGGTATTGGCGTAAGGATTATAACTGTTTCGTGTATTGGCTATAAGTACACGTATCATCACAGTACATGCGTAAATCTCATTCAAGCAATTGTTCAAGAAGTCAATAACAAAGGCGCTGATTCGGCAAAGAGCATTGAAGAAGACTGTAGTGTGACGCGGAATCGAGTTGTTATACTCGACAACAAAAGTCGCAGCAAAAACCTCGGGATAAATAATCTCAAAGAAAGCGATGGTGAAAATGTTGAGCAGTTGTGAGTTAATGTAGACAAAATTATCAAGCACACTGGTGCACAGTGCTGCACCATTAATGCTTTCCGCGTTGGTGAGCGACATCACTCAACCAGAGGGTCCGGTCACATACGGCCCCGCCCCATTATTGCGACATCGAACACAGAACAAGACCGAAACAACGTTCTGAGATCAGCCCACAAACTCAAATCTCTGCAAGAAAGGATCTACGTCCAGGATGATGCTTGTCATAACACCTCCCTTGCAAGACAGAGACAAATGGATGAGTTTATGAAGCTGAAAACTCAGTATCAAACAGTGTATTTTAAGGGTCCTAAACTTAGATTTAGGGGACGCAAGCTACCTCAACAGCATCAACCAAGATCTAGTCAACCTCATCCACAAAATCAAATAAGGCTACAGTCAAGTGAGGATTTTCCAGCCCTTTCACATCTGCAATAGAGTCCTAAACGCAACCAGAGTGCTTACCTGATCAAGAACACAGAGAGCAGCAACAGTGGCAACAACTCAAATGGCATCACGACCAACAATGCAAGCGACCCGCAACATAAACATCAGTCTCCTGTGCGTCAACTCACCAACCAGCATCCAAACTCCAACAATCAAAAACTGGCGACAAATTCTGAACAAGTGGACAAACAACATCAACACGTAGACCATCGAGTCCAGTCGCCTGCGGTCGCTGTGGCAGAGGTACTTCCTAAGTTGGGTAACCAGTTGATGAACAGCGGAGCCAACCGCACCAAAGGGAAATGGGCCAGTGGCGAAGTATGTCACTCCAACAGCCGGCGCCGCAGACTTCAACAGTCGACAGTGGAAATGATAAAAGGAGCAAATATACCATCTCGGGACGGCAATCGCCATCACGGCTTATTAGTGACGATTGTACAAATAAATTGTTCAATAAACCCCGACGCAGTTCACGTATGAATATCCGAACACACGAGTATGGAGAAGAGGAGTTATGACTCATCCAGTCCCGAGCAGCTTCATTTTGTCTAAAGCAGCTATTAGTAATGACTGTATTGATGACTATTAAACAATTTTTCATAGGTGGCAGGCTTCCATCGATTAATTTTAATCTTTTTAGATCTAGAATATCACTCCTCCAATCCAACTCTTGCATTGAGTGTCATGCTCGACTTGTTGCAATTGCACAAAAAAATAGCACACGGTATGTTATCTCACTTTTACCGTACTTGAATATAACTGTAGGAAACATCATCAAGAACTTTCTTTCTGCCGACATTCCCCATTATATGTCATCAAATATTGTAAATTGGTGTGTGTTCTCCAACATTGTATTTTGCTCGTGTCAGGAAATGATTGTAATAAAAATTTAAATACAACATATTGGTAAATGAACAAGCAGGCTTCCGAACTTCTCTATTAACTGCTCAAAACTCTAAATGGAGGAACAAGTAAACAATATTGATTTCTTTGATCGTGCTATGCATGAAATTGTAAATAATTTTAACATTGTTCTCCACGAAATCGATCCAGTTTTACAAATGCGAATGAATATTCCGGAGTGTCAAATAATTTCTGGCGCTGATCTCCCTCGCCATACAATTTCATTAAGAAATAATTTCACCTGCATGGCATAAAATGTTGGAAGTTTGAAAGAGAACTTTTTTAGCCTTAAAATCAATATAACAGACCATTTTGCACCTACTGTGCTAGGGCTCTGTGAAACCAAATTGACAAATAATTACAGGACTTATATAATTTATCAGGTTACAATTTGTATCCAAACAATAATATGAGAAAATACGGGAGGCGTTTGTTTATTTATAAAAAACAGGCTAACTGTTGTACCGAGACCTGAACTCTCTTTCATCAGGCCAGGATTTGAGACACTTTTTGTCGACATTTATTGTGATAACGAAGTTAATACAATATATATGGTTTACCGTAGAGCCTCTGAAATAGCGGTAGAAAGTTGCTCGCTGGAGATGAATGAAATTATCAGTGGCATCGACGTAAGTAGTTAGTATGTCGCCAAAAACCGCTTTCTAGAGTCATTTTGGTGGGGGGTAGGACGCGATGCATGCAACCTTGACTCAACCGGTTTGTACGGGGTGCGCGCAGAAACGGGGGGCGGAAGCAGAGGGTACCGGAACTGGTTTTGTGCCCGAATCAGCTAACAGACGGGGGAGGGGGGGAGACAGGAAGGGGGGGACGGAAGGGGAAAGACGGGATGGAAGCAGGCTTGCGCCCTTGATTGGCAAGGTTAATGTTATGAACACTTTAATTTGTACTGTATTTATGATATTCATTGTATTTATATATATATATATGTTTTTCTTCTTTAGATGGTTGTAGTGGAGTTAATTGGTCACTAACTGTTGCTCGTTATATATTTTTATCCGGTTCTGGTAGGATTAGTATTATTCCAAATTTCTTGTGGGGCGAGCCGTATGGATCCCCTAGGCAAAAAGTTGGATGCGCTCCTGGAAGATTATCTGACTTTGCTCTTACCTGTTCTTTGTCTTATAAATTTGTTTCCATGTCACGTTTGATACGTTGTGAGTGTATGCATCGTTATTTATTCATGTATGGATTATATTTCTATATTTTTTCTGTGGACATATACGTGTTTTCTTATCTAGTTGTCGTATAATTGACTCATTCAATGCTTGATTGGGTTCGTAGCAGTGGAGGCTTGTGATATTTTTTATATGTTCTGTTCATTTATCACTATATATTCTTTTATAGGATTAATGTGGTAGGAATGTCTTATAACTGAATTTGCAGCCCTAGTGTGCGAATATCCCGGTTTGTACCAGCCTGAAGGTGGTATTGCAGGCAAGGTTTTGTGTTTCCCCATCTCTTTATTTCTTATGTATATACTATCTATGGGATTAGTATGGATTATTACTATGATTTTTGTCGAGTTTAGGTATGTATTGTGGTATGATGCAGCACCTACGGTCGAGAATCCATCTACCCCATATTGCATTATCCAGTTTTGAAACATTTATATCAGTATTCCATTGACGCGAATTTCCATTAGCGAAAAATACCTGAACGATATGGATTTACTGTAAGTTAAATTTTTATGTTATGTATACTTAGTAATGATCGATTGATTAAAGTTGAATTTTTAGTGTTTGGGAATTTCGATCAGTTAACTCATACAATTTTAGGCATTTAGGGTATTTTTAGGCGTGAAGCATCCATGTAGCAAGCTATTTTAGGCATAAGGGGGTCGGTTGTTGCATCATTGTGGTAGTTTTATATGTATATATGACACATCTGTTACGATTTAGCCGTAGTTACTTTAGGTAAAGAGATGGTAATTTATCCCTGTTATGGACTGATGTTGAGGCTAATTTTCATTAGATTTTGTATGTACTATACCGTATTTACAATAGGTTTCAGTTGTGTCGCATGCATGTCTTGGTATCTTATTCACATTTCTTGTTTGTTTGGTTACATGCTAGTTCATTCTCATTCATCACGTTTTTAATGTATGTTTTGGGTATGGTAGAGAATTAATGTTCCTGCTTTGTTTTAGCTCGTGAATTTAGTATAGGTCTTTCAGTTTTGTACCTTCTCTGTTGAATTTCCATCTTCAATGCAATCTGTTGGTTATTTATACAATTTAGAATATATTACGTTTGTGTCTACAATATAGAACATTATTTCAGGTCTAATTTAGTTACATTTTGTTTATTTTTTGTGTTTTATAAATATTCGTTCATCCTGATACAATATTTGAAGTGGATATTATAGATATAGATCAGACGATTTGTGTCAAATTTGGTTTTGCTGTTAGGGTTTTGTATATATATTGTACGACTATTCTTCAATATTTAGGAGGAGTTAGAGAATTCCCTAGGCAAAAGCTCATTCTTTTTATGCCTGTTTGTGTAAATGGACCGATTTATATGGATGGATACCATAATGTAATACAATTTTTTATGTGAATGATAGCAGAGTAGAGAACCTTATTTAGCTATTTTATATATGTTCCTGATGTTATGTTTTTTTTCCACGAGAATCATAGGATTGTATGTTTAATATGTGTAAGTCCGTACTGCATCTTTGTGGAATTTTCGTCATTGATCCCTAGCAAATGTGTAGTTTAACGTTTAGATGATAATTTTCTGGATGGAGGGGTCCTAGTGTAGAGGTGGTTTATACATTTTGGTTGTCATTTTGGAGTTCATTCATGTTCAACGGGATGTATCTTCGTTCGAAGCTGTTCAGAGACGATGGGTTAGCAGATGCGAGGTACGTCTGTGGCATCGTATCATGACTGTAAGTTACCTGTAAATTTGTTATATATCAGTGGTATATTGCTGAGAAGTGACCTAGTAAAGCATTATAGAGCTCATTTTTATGACACAGTAGGCTTGGATTTATACTCCCAGAGGTATAGCATCAGTTAGGTCTAGGAATTTATTATAGATTTGAATGGTATGATAGTATAAAATAACATTTTCACATCAACTCAGCGTTAAATGTCAGTTATTTTCGGTATGGCTGTTATGTTAGTATACAATCTTAGTCATGAACCAGATCACGTCGGATTTTGGAGTAGGCTTCATCATCTGAGTGCGGTAGGATACACCGTATATAATAGTTAATCGTTCTTGCTTAGGGTAGAGTAGAAAATCTTATTTAGATACTTTTTTTTAGATGTTGGTGTATATTTTTGATTTGATATCATAGGAATATATCTGTATTCGATATAAATTTGCCTATTTTCATGGGACGTTGAGTATAAAATACGCTTAGTTGGATGAAATGATTCAATAATTTGGTGTGGTTCCCCTCTCGACAATGGATTTGGGTCCGATTCCATATTACCTTGGAGAACTATTCTACCGGATTGTGTTGAATGTTAGTATTGAAATTCTTCAATATTTGAATGTACATCTCAATTATGTTATCCAATCGCAGGTCTTTGCTACATGCTTATTCCCGCAAGTCTTACTTCTATAAATGTTTGTATTTCGTTTGCAGTTTAGCCACTTAGAAGTTCTTGATTAATTCAGGCTTTTGTTATGAGACTGCGTTCCCATTCAGAATATTTGACTTTTCGAGCATTCACCAGATCCACTTCAACATTTTTCACTGAAGGTCTGTAATGATGGTCATAATCCTAACTCATTCTAATCTAAATTACCAAGTATTGCATATTATTCCCCGTTTCATACTTATGTTAGGTATTTTTTCTTCATTGATTTAACCTTCATCCATATCAAATCTATCC
>SDVV010009210.1:0-16815 GCA_016164225.1 Gammarus roeselii
CGGGGAACTGCACCGTATGAGGCTATCAGGCGGGGAGGAAGGCTTTTCAGGCTGACTGGTGCGGTGTCGGAATGCAGAGCACCGGGGAACTGCACCGTATGAGGCTATCAGGCGGGGAGGAAGGCTTTTCAGGCTGACTGGTGCGGTGTCGGAATGCAGAGCACCGGGGAACTGCACCGTATGAGGCTATCAGGCGGGGAGGAAGGCTTTTCAGGCTGACTGGTGCGGTGTCGGAATGCAGAGCACCGGGGAACTGCACCGTATGAGGCTATCAGGCGGGGAGGAAGGCTTTTCAGGCTGACTGGTGCGGTGTCGGAATGCAGAGCACCGGGGAACTGCACCGTATGAGGCTATCAGGCGGGGAGGAAGGCTTTTCAGGCTGACTGGTGCGGTGTCGGAATGCAGAGCACCGGGGAACTGCACCGTATGAGGCTATCAGGCGGGGAGGAAGGCTTTTCAGGCTGACTGGTGCGGTGTCGGAATGCAGAGCACCGGGGAACTGCACCGTGTGAGGCTATCAGGCGGGGAGGAAGGCTTTTCAGGCTGACTGGTACGGTGTCGGAAGGGTCCAGACCCTTCCCTGGACGTTTAGAGCTGCCGACATCGGTCCAGAGAGGACGTCGTCTGGGATTCGATGTTCTAAGGTCCCGCCCAAATTCTCAAGTGCCTTTTAATGGCCTTAAGCAAGACGTTAGAGGCCGCCTCTACGAGAATGTAGTCATGTATACTAATAATGAGACATCGAACCAGCGAGTTTGTCTACCAGGATGTAAGTTTGGTTATAAGAATATATTAAAAAATGAAAACACAGAAATTAGGCAGATAACCAAACTAATGATTTTATAATTTCAGATATAATTGATAATTTTCTTATATCAGATTAAACGGGAATTTCATCGTGCGATGACGTCACATATTCGAACCTAAAAATATCATCATGTTTATGATATTTAGGAGTATGGTTAGCTCAAATCTGATGAGTTAGCAGAATTACGAAACGTTGCCAAAAGAGAAACATGGACTCTTATTCCAATTGTTTGTCCATTCAATGTATGATCAATTCAATTATTCGAGTACATTGTACTTTATCAAAGCACAAACGGGGACAAACATTGATCAAAATAACATTCAATTATGTTCTACTTAACATCACAGAGTTTGAAGGAGAGCTCGGGATCCATCTTGAAAAGTGCTATTTTTCGTTCCGAATTGTAAGCAGATATTCATGTTAATATTTTTACAAATTTGACTTCTTTTAAAACTGAATTATCCTGGAGTATTTTATATTTTCTTTTTCGACAGCCAATTTTTAATTTATTGGTAAGTTTTTACTGATTTCTAATTGTATTCAGGTCCCTTAAGTCGGTATTCTATTAACGCGAGACTGGCCCTGGCACATTTTTCAATCACTTGGCTGTCTTGAGCTCGTCTTTTCCTGCTACAAATGCCAGATGTCATTGCCGTCACATGGCACGATTATACAATTTTTTTGTCACATTTGATGCACAATATTTTTTTTCATGGATGAAATTGGTGATTAACAAAATTTGAGTTATAATTTCTGGTGAAATCAAATGGATTTGCGACGTTTTCCTGCACAGATTCATTTTGTCTGGACATGCATTCTGACACTTGAGATGGCTAGATTATAATGGTTTGCATGCCCATTCATTGTGATCAATTAACGTCGCTGAACGCAACACAGGCAATGTTATAGCTCGAGGAGCTGCAACTTTGATTATAGGATCGTCATTGGCTAAACGCTTCCTGTGACGAGCGTCACTGAACGTCACTGACGGTCACTGATTGTTAATGAGCTACACTGAACGTTACTGAGTGTCACTGAACGTCACTGACCGTCACTGATTGTTAATGAGCCACACTGAGAGTCACTGAACGTTACTGAGTGTCACTGACCGTCACTGAGCGTCACTGATTGTCAATGAGCTACACTGAGAGTCCTTGAACGTCACTGAGCGTCACTGAACGTCGCAGAGTTTCACTGACCGTCACTGATTGTTAATGAGCGACACTGAGAGTCACTGAACGTTAATGAGCGTCACGACCGTTACTGAGCGTCACTGATTGTCAACGAGCTACATTGAGAGTCACTGAACGTCACTGAGCGTCACTGAACGTCGCTGAGCGTCACTGAGCGTCGCTGAGCGTCACTGAGGGCGACTGAGTTTCAAATTACGAAACTGAGCGTCACTGAGTCACTGGGTGCATCGTCGCGTCTATTAGTACCATTGAACGTCAATATGCGCAGTACTCGCCACGAGAACACGCAATTTTCCTGTCCACGACGCGGTAACTATCGATCATCGGCAGGTCACTGACTTGTCGAGTCCTTTTCATTGGCAGGTCACTGATTTGTCGAGTCCTTTGATGAGCAGTGATGCTCACAATCATTTCTGAGAATGGAAGGGTACGTGTGTGGACGGATCAGATCAAAGGACACCGAGGAGCGATGTGGAAACGAGGTGAGAAGTTCATTAACAGCAGGTTGTTTCAAATGCCAAGAGTTGGAAAATTGTCTATGTTTGTTCAGACACACAGCAGGTTCGTTCATGGCGAACGATGTCGTTGCTCGGTTAGTATTTCTCACATATTTCTGGTTGAAAGGATTAAATAAACGAGACATTTATTATTCTCAGTGACATGATTATGAAAAAAATGAAGTGTTGTGATAATGAATTAGTCTATATTAAGCAGGTCCCAGATGTCAATCCTGTCCTTGCAAATATATTTAACTGAAATTCATTATTATTATTCTGATTTCGGATCGTAGATGATGTTTTTTTGGCTATGAACAGTTTGTTTGAATCTCCTGGAATTTTCCGGGTCATTCTACATCGTATAAAAAATTATAGCACGATTTTGACAGTCAAATATGGGGTGTGGCTGCGTAGTTCTCATAAATTCGCATGAAGTTTTCATAATAAACCTTCAGTCCCTTTTTCTACAGATACAGAAGCATGGCGGTAACCCCTAGAAAAGGGGTGGCACTCCTCTCATGCACTCACTCACACACTAAAATAACGCATGTTATTACTAATCTTTGTAACAAACAAATATAAATTAAATCTGATGCAATTCATCTGAGTTACCAAAAACGTGGAATGGAAAAATATAACTTGAAATGATAATAACAAATTGATCCATCTCGGTGGCCTAGTAGTGAATAGCGTGTCGGCATTCCCTCACAATAGATTTCCTTTGGAGCTGAAGGTTGTACGTTCGATGCTACCTGCACGACCCAAAGCGAGACAGTTTGGAAAGTCTCTTAATCGGTCAAAGGCCGCTCATAAATGAACGCTGTGCCACAAAGAAGGCTCCCAGCGCAAGCTGGGAAGATATAATAATAATAATAATTAGTGTTATTATCTTTATTGAAACACTCGATGGAACAATGATGAGCACTGGATGGAACAATGATAGTTACAACCGAGAACAAGTCTAACACAAACCTTTTAGTCGCACAATCGATAGTCGCAATCAATTGGGCGGCTAAGGAAAGTGTAACGTACATACTCGATTCTGTGTCAGAAAAGGTTCTGCTATGTCAAAAAAAAAATTACCGTTCGCGAATTATTTAGCAGCCCAATGATGTTGTCAAATAATTTATAAGCGTCCGTTCTTGCTGCGGTCTCTGAGTCTTGTTTGAAACTTCATCACAAAGGGTCAGACAGAATAAAAGTTCCTCTCCAATTGACCGAGGTCGTGGAGTGGTCTACAGAGCATCCATCAATGCTGTAAAGTGTTCTGTTTACTTCCAATACCGGGTTACTTCCAATACACGATGTGATAGGCTATGCGTATTTATTGCAAAAAACTGAATTACTTTTTGTTGCTTTAATATCAAATAGTTATTATAAGAGAGACAATATCATCATTGAAACATCCGAAGGTATCACCGGACATGAACTGAATACCCAATGACTGATGCTGGTAATCTCCTTTTAAGTTAGAATGAACATGCAAGACATGTATGTTGCATGACACGGAATAAACATGCCAGGCATGTATGTTGCATGACACGGAATAAACATGCAAGGCATGTATGTTGCATGACACGGAATAGACATGCAAGGCATTTATGCTGCATGACACGGAGTAAACATGCAAGACAAGTATGTTGCATGACACGGAATAAACATGCAAGACATGTATTTTGCATACCACGGAATAAACATGCAAGGCATGTATGTTGCATGACATGGAATAGACATGCAAGGCATGTATGTTGCATGACACGAAATAGACATGCATGGCATGTATGTTGCATGACACGGAATAAACATGCAAGGCAAGTATGTTGCATGACACGGAATAGACATGCAAGGCATTTATGTTGCATGACACGGAGTAAACATGCAAGACAAGTATGTCGCATGACACGGAATAAACATGCAAGACACGTATTTTGCATACCACGGAATAAACATGCAATGCATGTATGTTGCATGACATGGAATAAACATGCAAAGCATGTATGTTGCATGACACGGAATAAACCTGCAAGACATGTATGTAGCATGCCACGGAATAAACAAGCAAGGCATGTATGATGCATGACATGAAATAAACATGCAAGGCATATATGTTGCATGACACGGAATAAACATTCAAGGCATGTATGTTGCATGACACGGAATAGACATGCAAGGCATGTATGTTGCATGACATGAAATAGACATGCATGGCATGTATGTTGCATGACACGGAATAAACATGCAAGGCATGTATGTTGCATGACACGGAATAGACATGCAAGGCATTTATGTTGCATGACGCGGAATAAACAAGCAAAGCATTTATTTTGCATTACTAGGAATGTTTTGGTTTTTCGGATTCCGTAGATCTTTCAAGGACCAGTAATCGGTAAAATTGCGACTGACAATTTATATTGTGGAAAAGAAGAATGAACGAAATCGCTACGCTATCTCCTTTCTAACATAATGAGCGTATACTACGCCAGCATTGCGGCACCTGATATACCAATGCCTTGACTTGCTTACCATTACGTTGAATCTCAAGACAAGCAGTCCGTATGATTGGTAAAATAGACATGATGAACATGCTTTCTGTGGAATCTGTTGCTTAGAAACTCACTGCATTTGAGCACTCGCAGGGTTTCGAACTTCTTTCTTTGGAACTCAGCTTAATCCCGTTCATTAATTGGATTGAAACCTTACAACAGCATAGCAATGATTCACTCCTCCTTGTTTACACGGTGCCCATAGTCTCTACAATTGGCCGGTATCGCACTGGCGAACAGCACTGACGCTGTACCCAAAGCGGCTTACCTTAGTGTATCCTGTCCCAATGCTCAAGGTTCAGTGCCTCCTGTCCCAACATTCTCGATCTCGAATGCGTTATACCACTGGCTGCTGGCCAAGCCAACTCCACCTCCAACCCCCCACCCATACATGGTACAGTTGCACCATTAGCTGGCCAGCGCCGTGAAAGACTTCAGAAATGAGGCAACTCTTGATAGCTTGAGCAGAATTATTATTGCGGGAGACTCCGAGTGCGATCGGACAAAGAAAGGGCGAGTTGGAGACTCGGGGAGGATTTATCCTCCATTGAACAACCTTGATATTGCTTCCTCCATCCGGAAAGCTGGAGACCAAATAAGAAGAAATATACGTGGTAAATATCCGTGTTTACGTTGATTGAAACAATTATACAGGTATTTCTAACATCTTCAATGATGATGTTATTTATTGTTGTAGGAAATTTGGATTCACATTTTCTTTTATCCATCGATCAAAATATATACAAACCTATTACTCGGATATCTTGGATATGGGCTACATATCTCGGAGTTGTTCAGATGCAGAGATAGCTACTCTTACCTGACTATTGATCCCAGACGAGGCTGCTTACATTGAACTATTTACGATGTGTCAACGGAAACACATTTTATCCTAAGTTCTTGAACGGCATAAACAATAACTCATTTCAACCAAAGTTGTTGAACAACATCAACTCTAACACATTTCCACCAAAGTTGTTGAACAGCATCAACTCTAACACAAATTTCAACCAAAGTCGTTGATCAGCATCAACTCTAACACATTTCCACCTTAGTCGTTGAACAGCATCAACTCGAAAACAAAATTCAACCACCGTTGTTGAATAGCATTTAACGAACACGGAATCACTGGGGAAGTGTTCGTGGTAAGGAGGGCGTTGTACGATAGGAGCAGGTGCAGTCAAAATTTCAAATCGAAAGGCATGTTGAAAAGTCTTTGGGGATCATGCCGAAACAAAAATGCTGTAGAAAGCTCATCACTTCTACTCACATAGAGTTACAGATTTTTCATCCTCCGCCAACTCAATGGGCAGAATATCTTGCTGTACATGCTGGTAGGCATGTACAGCATGCCTACCAGCAATACAATAGTCAGCTTTGTCCATATAATATAATATGGTTATATGTGATCGGCGTACAGAGACGGAGGAGCAATCGGTTTAATTACTGAAAACATTGATTAACTAGAGATGAAATTTAACATTCGATCCATCGTGCATTTACAGAAAACTATTTATTTTGCATAGGGATATTGACTTTTGAGCTATTTTAGTATTATGCAGAAATTGAAATTACTTGAGGTGTTCTACACTCACTTCCTAATCTGTAAACGTTACAAAAGATAATCTACTCTCTAAGATAATAAAGCTATCAACAGAAAGAAGTCACTCGGAATACCTTGGACTGTTCACTAAAAGCGGCGAGTCTCATTTATATTTCGATGTACCGGTTAATAATTGTCTGCATTGTAACTGGGCTGTAATAATCGTCTACATTGTAAATGGGCTGTAATAATTGTCCACATTGTAATTGGGCTGTAATAATTGTCTACATTGCAATTGGGCTGTAATAAACGTCTACATTGCAAATGGGCTGTAATAATTGTCTACATTGTAAATGGGCTGTAATAATTGTCTACATTGTAATTGGGCTGTAATAATTGTCTACATTGCAAATGGGCTGCAATAATTGTCTACATTGTAAATGGGCTGTAATAATTGTCTACATTGTAATTGGGCTGTAATAATTGTCTACATTGCAATTGGGCTGTAATAATTGTCTACATTGTATAGGGGATGTAGTAATGGTCTACATTGTAATTGGGTTGTCAACACTATGTGATAGAGCCCATAAAAAATCATAGATTAAATATCAATACAAAATCGGTCTGATTATGCAGTAGTAAGTTTATTGGTCAACTACATCGTCCCGGCGTTTGACGATATGATGTCATCCCGGCGTTTGACGACAAGGCGTCATCCCAGCGTTTGACGATGTGATGTCACCCCGGCGTTTGACGATTTGACGTCACTAATGCGTTGGACGATGTGACGTCATCTTGGCGTTTGACGATATGATATCATCCGTCGTCCAAGAGTGAGCCTACGAGAGCCAAGCAGACCGTCGCAGGATGGGATGATCACGGTGGCGGCGTCGGGGCGTCGAGATCTACTGGCGCTCTGCGAAATAACCTCAACCCCCCCGATTCACGTCGCCGCCGCTTGCGTCGGCGTGGATGCGGCCTGTGTGCTGCCCGGGCCCCTGGCCCACCGACAAAACACGAAACACCAGAGCCACAACATAAACAATTTTTCCCTAAAGGGAAGTGAACAATCACCGGCGTTCCTTCCCCCTTCTCCTTCTCAAAGCCGGTGACATAGAAGCCAACCCCAGTCCAAACACATACCCATGTCCCACATGTAGGCTCCCTTACAAGCGACGCATAGTCTCGATCCAGTGCAGCTGTGGGACATGGACACATTACACAAAACAATGCTCTGGTGCGCACAACAACAGAAACATACCACACGGGTAGTAATGTAACAACTGCCACCCAACCCACAACATTAGTACAGACATTATCAATAACACAGCCCCCTCCCCCCCGCACCATCACCCGACGCCGCTCCACCGCTGAGCGACCCCTCTCCTGTGCCTCCGGCGGCTTCGCCGCCCGCGGTGACTCCCCAACCCGAGGAGCGACCCGTGTTGCCTCAGGCCCCACGCTCTCAGTCAGCACAGCCACCATCCCCACCCCCGCACTCCTCGTCCCACTATAACTTACCGGCAACCTGTCATGTCCCCATACTTGGACAATGACAATGTGTAACAAAGAAGATTTCCGGCAAGAAGCCGGTCGTCAATAACATCCCTATTACTTTAGACATGCGCTGGCCGGAAGTTCGGGTTGTATAGTCCAAAAAAGTCATTTATAATAATAGAACCTATGAACAGCAAACAAGCTAATCTGGAGCGAACGGAAATAATTTGGGCGCATACAGCAATTAAGATGACGCCCAGTACAGGGACAACAACATCATAGGCCACCCTTGTGACGGAAGCGAAATGTACAGAGCAGCGAGGAATAGTCTAAGAGAGTCGGTGTTGACTCGACCCCGATACCGACTGGTTACTTGCCTGTGCTCGCTCCTCTTACACCTAACTTAAACTCACATTTTCTCGATTTGTGTATATTATATAGTTACAAATAAATCATATACATAATCCCACTCTTGTTTGTCTAGAAGTCATCAGCCTTCAATATCTTAAGATATAACACAACCACAACCACTCCTAGCCAATGCCGGACATCTAAATATATTACAGATGAATACAAACGGCATTGGTCAAAAACAATTAGAACTAAAGCACTTCTTACACAAACACCACATCCACATTACTTTACTCCAGGAAACAAAACTCAAACAAAAATCCAAAACACCAAAGTTTCCTGTTACACAACACTCCGCCACAACCGTCCCAACAACGACGGCGGTGGCAGACTCATTACACATGTACATAAAAACTTGCAGTTCACAAACACAAACGCTTTCACTCTCCCCCCCCCCCCCCGACAACACATTAAAACTTCAATCACTACTTTTACAAATCCCCAAGAAATAGTACAACATGTTCTACATATACACTATACCAACTAGTTCATGCCCACCATAATACACACCTCAGCTAGACTTTCTCAACACAACCTCCAACACCTTCGCGCTAGTGGACTTCAACGCGCACGCCTCTCCTGACCCACCTCGCAGAGCGCTGACTGGAGGGGCAGTGTTCTCGTTGATCAACTAGACACACTCATCACACTAAACTACACAGACACTCCCACTCACAAATCTTTCAACCCAAACTCTCAAAAAGCCTCTTCGGACGCCTCATTCTGCTCTCCCAATCTTGCTCGGAATTGCCAGTGCGTGGTTCACCAGGACATTTCGTCCGACCACCTTCCAATAGTCATTTATTATCAACTCCGATTCCCAATCTATAATAGGCCACCTCATACCTTTCGAAATTGCAAGAGAGCAGACTGGGACAAATACGCGGCGATACATATAGAAACCGCCCAACAAGATTTTGTCATCACCCAATATACATCCATCGACACGGCCACAAAAGCCTTCACAGCAGCTCTTACCCGCGCAGACAGGCAACACATACCCGCCGGGTTCGTTCGTGGCTTCAACCCAGCTTTCAAGGCCCATATTAAGCGCTAAATTCAGCAATGAAATCATCTACGCAATTTACCCTCCACCAATGACCAAATCACACAGATTCAAATCTTAAACACAGAAATAGATGCAGATATTAGTGGGCAACAGACGAACCTATGGCGGGAATGCTTGCAAAAAACAAACTTCCGAACCTCACCATCAAATCTATGGAAACTTATTAGAAGCCTCAACAACAAAAACACAAGCCACATGGACACACGTGAGGCAATCCTACCACTCAACACCCACACCATCCCATCCGACAAACAACAAGCGGACATACTCATCAAACACTACGCAAACACCTCCCACCTACCACACCATCCAGACAATAGGAGGATACTCAAACAGTTACACAAATCACAGATCGACCCAAATATTGAATCTCCTTTCCCACCAGCCATGACCATAGCCGCCATCCGCCAGACTGAGAACTCGTCAGCAACGGGTCTAGATGGCATATCATACATTCACCTAAAACATCTAGGTCCTCACGCCATCGCGACCCTCACAGACATCTTCAACTTTTCAATACTACACAATACAACCCAACAGATGGAAACAAGGAAAAATCATACCCATCCTCAAACCCAACAAAGCTCCCACTGATCCAGCCACATACAGACCCATTTCTCTTCTCCCGAACCCCACGAAAATCTTAGAGAGACTGGTTTTAAACAAAATTAATACCCACATTCCACTCTTCCCCACACAACACGGTTTCAGGACCCAACACTTGACAACCACTCTCCTCACCAACCTCACCCAGACCATCCATGAAGGCCGGAATGAAAACGAGCCCTGGTATGCGCTATCGACAATAGAAAGATCTTCGACACAGTTCCATGACACGTACTTATAAACAAAATAATGAACATACAGATACATCCAAACTACAAGAAATTGATTGCTAATTTCCTTTCAGTCAGACAAGCACACACTGTCTATAATAATAAGTCATCCCGTATCCGCTACTTCCCCAATGGTGTTCCGGTCCGTCCTTTCCCTCCCTTTCAACGCCTTCATGCACTACCTGCCAAATCCAACAGAACCCAACACATATGCCAGCTCATATTCGGACAACCTCACAATAATCGCACAACACCACAAACACGAGATCGCCGCTGCACACCTCCAGCAGTACCTGAACTCTCATGAAGTCTGGCTTCTGGATAACAGAATGAGGGTGTCTGCTAGCAAGTCTTCCCTAACATTATTAACACCAAACAACAGTGAACACCATGTTCACCCCCATGTTACGCTTAACAACCCTCCCATACCAAACAGTCCCACTACCACAATCCTTGGAGTAACTTATGACACGGGGATGACATTCAAACCTCACACCTACAAGGAATCGATTACAACACTATTCAAACAAATAATTAGGCCCACCATCTCCTACGCAAACACCGCCTGGTCCTCTGACCTTGCAGCTACACATACTAATTCCTTCCAATGGAAACAGAACACGGCCTTGTGCATCGCAACGAGCTGTATATAGTCCACACTAATTTCTCACCTGCATGAGGAAACCAAGGTCCTCCCTCTCAAACATCATCTTGATATGAGAGAGACTCAATTTTTTAACAAGATTGTAGACCAGACACATCCCTGCAACCACCTACTGAACCCTCGTCAAACCAACAGACACCTACACAACACACCTCGGCCATCACCGCACGACCATTCCACGTCCAACAGACAACACATCTATGCACAAACAGATACACACATACACTTCACAGCCCTTGCATCGGGCGAACACAGAGTTGTCACAGTCCTGGGGAGTCACCCGCCTGAGGTGGAGGACCAGGTTCACCTGTCGCAGCTGAGGTGTGGGCATCATACGGCCCTCCAGCCATACCAGCATAGACTGGGGAATCTCCTTTCCGACCTTTGTCTGCAATGCAGGGTTTCGCCCGATACGGTCGAGCACGCCATGACGTCGTGCCCGGCCGTAGCACCCGGAGGACCGTCTCGACCACAATATCACGTTGGTACGTGACCTGTGGGAACGCCTGATAGACAGCATCAACTTTCTTAGTGATGTAGGGGCCATATAAATGCCTGCATCTGTTAAAACATTCATAACATGCACGTGTCGGTAGGTTACCATGCTTCGGGTTGTGCGCGGGCTGTGGCTCCTCCATCGCAGGGGGAGTTGGGGTTTGAGCAACAACAACAATGATGTCATCCCAGCATTTGGCGATATGGCGTCATCCCGGCGATTGACGATAAGACGTCTTCTTGACGTTTAACGATATGATGTCTTCCTGGTGTTTGACGATATGATGTCGTCCCGGCATTGGACGATAAGACGTCATCCCGGCGTTTGACGATGTGATGTCATCCCGGCGTTTGACGACATGATGTTATTCTGTCGTTTGACGATATGACGTCATCACGGCGCTTGACAATATGACCATATTCCGGCGTTTGGCGATACGAAGTCGGACCGGCGTCAGACGAAATGATGTCAGAGTTCTCAGAAATTTAATAGGCACAGAACACTTAGAAAAATGTGAGAGCCCTTAGTCGTAGTGATCGTACAGAACATAAGGACACTCTGATACACATGTTTTCCCAACGAAACCGGGTTATCAATGAATGATTTATTTCATTACGATAACAGGAAAGGCCTAATAACATATAGTTTTATAACATGAAATAACTCCAAAAACTGTGAGTTTCTCAAGCAAGACCACGGATCATTTCTCCTTGATGCTATATAATTGAAATCCTTCCTATATTGTTTTCACGCTGAACATTATCACAACTACAAGCCCCTAATCATAGCTATCAATCAGCACGCAACGTGACGCAACACTCCCGGTGCAAAGTCACTACTCCCGGTATACAAATGCACCAGGGTGGACTCCTCCTATTTATAGTACAATTGAAAATCCTTGATTATGTAAGAACTAAAAACGTTTCCCAATATAATGATTGCAAGGTTCTGGCTAATGAGTGGGAATAATTGCATATAGTTGCCTTATTTAGTTTCTTCATAAATAAAATGTTTCAAAGACAACCAATATTTCGATCCTACGCCAGCAGATTTGTCGATGTAAGATGAATTGGGCTGAGGAAATGTTGGTTTATTTCAGTTATCCATGTAAAAGCATTTTCTGTTAGAATAATCGTAAAAAATATCACAGCGCCTCGACCGATAACTGAAACATGAATCACAATACTCACTGTCGACGTCATAATCTAATTGTACGGGGTAGCAATCAGCTGGCAATTTTATCAATGTGTAAAGTATAAGCTAGGAAACATCCAATCCTAAACATGTTACCTATTTTTTTGAACCTGCATTATATAAAACGTGTTCTAGTTTGGGCCAATAGGGAAATAGGCCTGTTGTTGTCTTCAAACACTAGTTAACACTTGTAAACACTTTCTCAGGCTCACAGAGCTATTGGATGAACTGTCTCTAGTAACCATTGACTCGCCAGTAGCTTTTCTTGTAGTTTTCATATAGGTATGATGCATGATGTTTAATACTTTTATGCAGGTATTCTATCCAATGATTTTCACATCTGCGTTTTGAGCATGGCTCAAAATTGGAGTCCGTTTGCTGGTGACCCTTTTTAGTCCCAGTGACCTAATCTTAATCTAACCTGATTCTATTGGTCGCACCTTGCAGCCTGCGATTAGCGAATGAAATAAAATTCCAAAGTCCATTTAGCTCTAATTACAACCTCCAGTACTTGAATGCTATTAGGATAAGGCAAAATATATATACTTTTTGTCCTTCGAAAGATCTGAGGATGAAAAGGAATAAAGGCATGAAACATTTACCTAATAATGTCTATACCCTTTACAATGGTCCTAAATGCCATTGTAAGGTATTGAGATTGTTCGCAATGTTGTTTCCTCCTCACCCTACATAATCGAACATATAACTTATACATAAAATGAAACCCATTTTTTGTCAGCTACCTGACTGTAGCGAAATACTTACACTCGGCTATGATCAGTGAGTTCGGGCAATGGGCGTGCAAATTCTAGTTTCAACAGCTAGCCCATTTTATCGATCCTCTGTGGCTTACTTAAGTTTACCGCTTGACTCGATGGAGCGGTTTCGATTCAGTGTGACAGTGAAAGTAGCATGTAAATGATCATCGGAAAAAGAGTGGAAACTGTCGGCCCCTGCTGCTGACACTGATTTTGACCTTAATCTTGAAATGAAGTGTGTGATACAGGTTCGTGGCAAGACCTTTTAGAGCTTAAAGAGTAGGTTTGGGCATCTGTGTAAGTGAAGGAAAGGAGTGTGAGGTCACCAATGCATGTATAATCGATAATCGAGTGTAAATTGGTTGAACGTACAGGAACTTCATCGCAAACCTGTTACCAAAGGATTAATTTTAGTTCGAGATGCAAGCCACTTGCTCTCCAAGTTCATCTAATATCTGTTGGAATCTAATTTAGGTTTTAGCAGCATGGTGTTTTTGAAAACAGGTTGATGTGTGTATAGTTCATCAATGTTAATAACAGGTTGATGTGTGTACAGATCATCAATTAATAATAAGAGGTTAATGTGTGTATAGTTCATCATTAGTTAATAACAGGTTGATGTGTGTACAGTTCATCAATGGTTAATAACAGGTTAATGTGTGTATAGATCATCAATAGTTAATGACAGGTTGATGTGTGTACCGTTCATTAATGGTTTATAGCAGGTTGATGTGTGTACAGTTCATCAATGGTTAATAACAGGTTGATGTGTGTAGAGTTCATCAATGGTTTAAGTTAGTGAAAAGGAACCTTCCGCCTAAGGAATCGAAGTGAAGTCAAACAAAACCTTGGGAAGTAATAACTAAATATTTCTTGTAACACAGGAAAGGAGATTACAAAATACGCGTGTAAGAGAGTTAGTGTCTGACTATTCCGAGGGAAATATTTTGCTTAGTCTTTAAAGGTCTTCAGGTCAGTTAACTCAGATAACATCTTATGTCAACCATTAGGGAACATTTGTAGAACCATTTGTTGACTTTGTTCCAAATGTGTGAACCACTAATGATCGAGAATTATCTAACACCCACAGTAAGACTCAACTCCTCTTCTATACAAAGGGAGGGATACTGTTTTTTTCCTAGGAAACAGATAATGAAAATTATCCAAAGGCACCTTTGATATCAAAAAATAGTTGAATAGTAAAAAGGAACCATTGAAATGTTCAACATTTTACATATAAGAATATTTCCATCCAAGGAAGCCTGCCTCGACCAGTTACCAAGCATGTTCGAAGAGCAGATGCGATTATGGAAAACCAATCATCTAAGGCATCCCTCTCGAGTTAAGGTTCTGGCATGTATCCCAAGTTGGAGCGGTGTCATTTTCTTCAAATTGTGGTTGTAATATATAGATCTAATTGAGATAATTGCATGTACCTTAAGCTGAAGACAAGACGTAGGCTCAACTGAACTTGAATTAGGTTTAAAATGGCGAACAAGTTTGAGGGTTTCACATGTACCTCGAGTTGCGAGTGAGGCATGTGTCTCCAATTACGGACGTGTTGTGTTTCACACTGACATTAATGTGAACACATCAGGTCATAATTCAGGGGCGGCGTCGACGCACTAGAACATTGACTCATTGAATCTTCTTCCTCAAACAACAATTGAGAGTTGTCAGATCCTGTTTGTGGCACTTTATTATAACAAGTGTCCAGGCACACAAACAGGCCATTCTCGGCCAGACTGCCGGTACTTCACCTTCGCTAGGATGGCCAGACTGCCGGTACCTCACCTTCGCTGGGATCGCTTGCTAGGCACTGCCGACAAGCACCGGGATGGAAATTGATGACCACTAATAAATTAGGCCCAGCTGAGACCAGACGGCTCGGCTTCTGACCAGCTTTGGCCAAACTGCTCGGCAGCATACGTGAAAATACATAGGCTTGCTGCTTCAGTGTCTGTATTTGTATTTGACATTATTTCAAGTGCCTTTCTTGAATGATAAACATTATTGAATATGTGAATATGACATAACTGTACCTCACCAATAAAAAAACGTAAATGTATATTCTCAAAATTAGCCAAGCACACGAACAGTTTCAAGCCTAATCCTGCCAATGTCGACGAAATGTATGCATTCCGGAACATGTGGGTCCGGCAGTAAATTTTTATTGGTGCCATGAATGGAAAATTTCGGTCCTGAAATCCTGGAATGGATTCTAAACCCCAACCCTTCGCTGTCCGGGACATCGCCACGTAAGCCCGCGGCTGGGTCCGTGTTGTATTGTCCCTTCTTTGGACCTTAACACCGTGTTTTACTGGGTTTCCTCGAACGGGAGAAATCTTTTCACAAAGTAGACATAATAGAACATTCTTTCTGTGCGCAATACGCTGGTTGAATGAGGGCTGGTTTGTAATCGGTAGGGAAATTGTGCAGTGTCCATGACTCTTCTAAAAAGTACATATGTAATATATTTTAATATGTTTTGTGCGGGGTTAGTTCAATTTGGCTTGCAGTGTTCGCAACGTTAATATATTGTTTATCATTCTCCTACATTTATTGTATTGGATAAAGATTAGGTTGAACTGTATCGATACGTATCTTCGATAACTTTTCATTGTATATTGTCATTGTTATTCTTTTGACGCTTAACGAGACACCTGTCGTTGAATTATTTGTAGTTGTGTAGTATTGTATATTCTAGCAATGTTTGAAATAAATACAATAACTCAAGTAAGTTATTAAATATGCTACAGTATTTGAAGAAAGAACGGTACAATGACATTAACGGTCGATGAATGGATTTCGTGAACGATTTACCATAGCACGCCAGTAGTATATATGAGAACGCGAAACGTGCCCTGAGCGAATCGGACAATGTAATAGTTAGGATATACCTAATTACTTTGGGCGTCCGACTTAGCACCACGTAACTCAGACATTGTAATTATTAATTACTTTTTGGTCAAGTTAATTACTTATGGGCCAAAGTTAATCACTATTGAAGACCTTAGCTTTTCGTGAGTCAGGTAACAGGCCAATGAGGTTTATTGCAGGCTTACGACTGGCTTACGACTGGCTTACGGCTGGCTTACGGCTGGCTTACGGCTGGCTGACGGCTGGCTTACGGTCGGCTTACGGTCGGCTTACGGGCGGCGCAAACAGACGGGCCTTGATTAGGGAGGTTTCATGTTTTGAACATATATATATTTATATGAAATATTATTGTTTATTGTATTTATATATGTTTTTTATTGTTTAGATGGCTGTATTGGGGTATACTTGGTCACTAACTGTTGCTCT
>SDVV010009211.1:0-16815 GCA_016164225.1 Gammarus roeselii
GAACACGCTCCATCTCCATGAGGTTGAGTGTATTCTATTCAATTTGTATGCATTATTTTTCGCATCACAGGTGCATATTCACATGGCATTTCATTACAAGTGTCATATTATTTAATTGAAAACTAAAGATTTCTTACATCGCATTTATTTTTGCTGTATCACCCTCACACAAATCCACATAACCTAACATAACCGAGAAATTTGTAATAATATCATTAAAATCTAAGTTGTATGTAGGGTATTCCATAATTTATTATACTTTTAAACATATCAAATCTCTCCACTTGACTCAAAATCTTAATCCATCAATAGCCCATAGCAGCCCATAGAAATTAAGTATGAGCGGCCGGAACATAACATTTCATTGAATGAATTTGTTTGCGATCGGAAAAAGTCGTCTTAACTCGTAAAATACGAGTGGCACGTGGATTTATTTGCCCCATTGATATTTGTCAGAATGTCAACGACCTGGGAAAAGGGTTGTCTTGCCCATAGCAGCCCATAGAAATGATTATTGGGTGGCTAAAAGTTGATATTTCTTTTAGTGAATTCGTTAGTGAACTGAAAAAATCCGGCTTAACTTGGTAAATTCAAGTGGCACGTGGATTTATTTGCCTCATAAGTATCTTTCAGAATGTCAACGACTTGCGACATGGGTTGTTGTGCCCATAGCAGGGCATTGAAATGATGATTTGGTGGCCAGAAGTTGATATTTTATTCAGTGAATTCGTCTGTGATCTGAAAAAGCCGCCCCAATTTGTGAAACACGTGTGTCACATGGATTTGTTTGTTCAATAAATATTTGTGAGAATTTTAACGACTTTGGAATGGGGTAGTCTTGCCCATAACAGCCCATAGAAATGATGATTGGGTGACCAAAAATTGATATTATATTCAGTAAATTCGTTTGGGATCAGAAAAAGCCGCCTTAATTTGTGAAAAACGTGTGACAAGTGGATTTATTTGTCCAATATGTATTCGTGAGAATGTCAACGACTTCGGATAGGGGTCGTTTTGCCCATCGCAGCCCATAGAAATCATGATTGGATTGCCAAAAGTTGATATTTCATTCAGTAAATTTGTTTGTGATCTGAACAAGCCGCCTTAATTTGTGAAGTACGTGGGGCACGTGAATTCATTTGTCCAAAAAGTATTCGCAAAAATATCATCGACTTCGGAAAAGGATCGTCTTGCACATAGCAGCCCAAAGAAATCATGATTGGGTGGCCAAAAGTTGATCTATCATTCAGTGAATTTGTTTGCGATTTGAAAAAGCCGCCCTAAATTATGAAATGAGTGTAGCACGTGGATTAGTTGCCCCCCAAAATGTTTGTTGGAATGTCAACGACTTCGGAAAGGGGTCGTATTGACCATAACAACCCATAGCAGCTATGATTGGGTTGCCAAAAGTTGATATTTCATTCAGTGAATTTGTTTGTGATCCGAGAAGGCCGCACTAATTTGTGAAACATGTGTGGCACGTGGATTTATTTGCCTAAATAATAATTTTTTAGAATATCAACGACTTCGGAATGGGGTCATCTTGCTCATAACAGCTCATAGAAATGATGATTGGGTAACCAAAAGTTTGTATTTCATTCAGTGAATTCGTTTGTGATCTGAAAAGCCGACCTAATATGGGAAATACGTAGGTCACGTGGATTTAATTGACCAATAAGTATTTGTGAGCATAACAACGACTTCAGAGAAAGTCGTCTTGCCCATAGCAGCCCATAGAAAAGATGATTGGGTGGCCAGAAGCTGATGTTTCCTCCAGTGAATTTAAGTGGAATTTGAAAAAGCTGCCTTTATTTGAGAAATACGTGTGACACGTGGATTTATTTGCCCAAGAGTATTTGTGGGAATGTCAAAGACTTCGAAAAAGGATCGTTTTGACCATAGCAGCATATAAAAATGATAATTGAGTAATCAAAAGTTGATATTTCATTCAGTGAATTTGTTTGTGATATGAAAAGGCTGCACTATTTTGTGAAATACGTGTGGTACGTGGATTTATTTGCACGATAAATAATAGTTCGAAGGTCAACAACTTTGGAAAGGGGTCATCTTGCCCATAGATTGGGTGGCCGGAAAGGGAAATTTTATTCAGTGAATTCGTTTTTGAAATGACAAAGGCACCTTAATTCGAGAAACACGTGTGGCACATAAATTTATTAGCTCAATAAGTATCCGTTAAAATTTCAATGATTTCGAACAAGGGTCGTCTTACCCATAGCAGCCCATATAAATAATGATTGGGTGGCCAAAAGTTGATATTTCAATTGGTGAATTTGTTTGTGATCTGAAGAAGCCGTCCTAATTTGAGAAATACGTGTGGCACGGGTTATTATTTGCGAAATAGGTTGTCATGAGAACGACAGCGACTCTGAATAGGGGTCGTTTGGCCTATAGCAGCCTATAGAATGGACGATTTGGTTGCTAAAAATTGATATTTGATTCAATGAATTTGTTGGTCATCTGAAAGGGCCGCACTTTATTTATTTATTTATTTGCCTGTGAAAACTGTAAAAATTTCAACGATTTCGAAAAGGGGGTGTATTGCTCACAGCAGCGCATATTATTGATACTTGGGTGACCACAAGTTGTTATTTCATTCAGTGAATTCGTTTGTGATCTGAAAAAGCCGTACCAATTTGTGTGATACGTTTCGCTCGGGGACTTATTTGCCCAATATATATTTGTGAAAATGTTACCGACTTCGGGAAGGGGTCATTTTGCCAATTGCAGCGGATAGAAATGCTGATTGGGTGGCCATAAGTTGATATTTCACTCAGTGAATACGTTTGTGATCTGAAAAAGCCGCCCTAATCTGTGGAATACGTGTGGTACCTGAATTTATTTGCCTCATAAATATTTGTGAGATAGTCAAAGACTTCGGAAAGGGTCATCCTGCCCCAAGCAGATCATTGAAATGATGATTGGGTGCTTAAAAGTTGATATTACATTCAGTGAATTCGTTTATGAGATGAAAAAGCCGCCCTAATTTGAGAAATACGTGCGCACGGAAATTTATTTGCCCAACAATTGTTTTGAGAACGTCAACGACTTCGGTTTGGGGTCGTCTTGCCCATAGCAGCCCATAGAAATGATAACTGGGTGTTCAAAAAGTTGATACTTCATTCAGTGAATTCGTTTCTGAAATGAATAAGCCGCCTCATTTTGTGAAATAAGTGTGGCACGTGGTTTTATTTGTTCAATATATAGATGTGAAAATATCAACGATTTCGGATTGGGGTCATCTTGCCCATAGCAGCCCATAGAAATGATGAATGTGTGGCCGAAAGTAGATATTTCCATCAGTGAATTCGTTTGTGATCTGGAAAAACGGCCTTAATTTGTGAAATACAAGTGGCACGTGGATTTATTTGCACAATAAGTTTTTGTAGGAATGTCAACAATTTCGGAAAGGGGTCGTCTTGCCCATAGCAGCCCATAGAAAGAATGGTTACGTGGTCAAAAGTTGATATATCATAAAGTGAATCAGTTTGCGATCTGAAAAATCCGACCTAATATGTGGAATGCGTGTGACACGGGGATTTAACTGCCCAATAAGTATTTGTGAGAATGTCAACGACTTCGGAATAGGTCGTCTTGCCCACAGCAGCCCATAGAGATGATGATTATGTGGCCAATATGAGTTCGTTTGTAATTTGAAAAAACCGCACTAATTTGTGTTATACGTGTGACACATGGATTTATTTGCCTAATGAATTACTGTGCAAATGTCAACGAATTCGGAAAATGGTCGTCTTGCCCATAGCAGCCCATAGAAATGATAGTTAAGTGGTCAAAAGTTGAGATCTCATTCAGTGAATTCGTTTGTGATCTGAAAAAGCCGCCCTAATTTGTGAAATACGTGTGGCACATGGATTTGTTTGTTCAATAAGTATTCTTGAAAAATTCCACTATTTCGGAATGGGTTATTTATGCTCATAGCATCCCTAGAAATGATGATTGGGTGACCAAAAGTTGATATTGCATTTAGTGAATTAGTTTCAGATCTGAAAAAGTCGCCTTAATTTGTGAAAAAAACGTGTGGCACGTACATTTATTTGCCAATTAAGTGTTCGTGAGACGGTTAACAACTTCGGAGAGGGGTCGTGTTGCCCATAGCAGCCCATAGAAGTGATTATTGGGTGGTTAAAAGTTGATATTGCATTCAGTGAATTAATTTGAGATATGAAAAAGCCGCCCTAATTTCTGAAATCCGTTTGGCACGTGAACTCATTTGCCCAATACGTATGTGTGAGAATGTTAACGACTTCGGAAACGGGGCCGTTTTGCCCATCGCAGCCCATATAAATCATGATTGGGTTGACAAAAGTTGATATTTCATTCAGTGAATTTGTTTGTGATCTGAACAAGCCACCTTAATTTGTGAAATACGCGTGGCACGTGAATTTATTTGTCCAAAAAGTATTCTCAAAAACGTCATCGACTTCGGAAAGGGGTCGTCTTGCCCATAGCAGCCCATAGAAGTTATGATTGGGTGGCCAAAAGTTGATATTTTGTTCAGTGAATTCATTTTTGAAATGAAAAAGCCGCCTTAATTTGAGAAAAATGTGTGGCACGGGGATTTATTTGCCCCAAAAGATGTTGTGAGAACGTCAACAACTTCGGAAAGGGGTCGTCTTGCCGACAGCAGCCTATAGAAATGGCGATTCGGTGGCCAAAAATTGATGTTTGATTTAGAGAATTTGTTTGTGATCTGAAAAGGCCGCGCTAATTTGTGAAATATGTGTGGCACGTGGAGTTATTTGTACAATAAATAATAGCGAGAATGTCAACAATTTTGGAAACGGGTCGTCTTGCCCATAGCAGCCCGAATAAATGATGATTGGGTGGCCAAAAGTTGATATATCATTCATTGAATTCGTTTTTGATCTGAAAAAAAACGCCCTAATGTGGAATACATATGGCAAGTGGATTTATTTGCCCAATAAGTACTTCTGAGAATGTCAACGACTCCGGAAAGGGGTCGTCTTTACCATGGCAGTGCATATATATGAGAATTGGGTGGCCAAAAGTTGATATTTTATTCAGTGAATTTGTTTGTGGTCTGATAACGTCGCCTAAATTTGATAAATACGTGTGGCACGTGGATTTATTTGCCCAATATGTATTGTGAGAACGTCAACAACTCTGGAAAGTGGTCGTCTTGTTCATAGCAGCGCATAAAATTGATGCTTAGGTGATCAATTTGATATTTAATTCAGTGAACACGGTTGTGATCTGAAAAAGCCGCACCAATTTGTGAAATACGTGTGGCACGGGGATTTATTTGCCCAATAAATATTAGTAAAAATGTCAACGACTTCGGAAAGAGGTCATCTTGCCAATAGCAGCGCATAGAAATGATAATTGGGTGGCCAAAATATTTTTTTTCATTCAGTTGATTCGAATTGTGATCTGAGAAGCCGCCTCGATTTGTGAAATACCTGTAGCACGTGGTATCATTTGTCCAATAAGTATTTGTGAAAATGTCAACGACTTTGGAACTGGGTCGTCTTGATAATAGCTGCCCGTAAAAATAATGATTGGGTGTCCAAAAGTTGATATTTCATACAGTAAATTCGTTTCGAAATGAAAAAGCCGCCCAAATTTGAGAAATTCGCGTGAAACGTGAATTTATTTACTCAATACATGTCTTTTGAGGAAGTCAACGACTTTGGAAAGGGGTCATCTTGCCCGTAGCAGCCCATAAAAAAGATGATTAGGTGGCCAGTAGTTGATATTTCATTCAGTGAATTCGTTCGTGATCTGAACGGCCGCACTAGATTGTGAAATATGTGCATCAGGTGGATTTACTTGCCCAATAGGTATTTGAAAAGATGCCAACGACTTCGGAGAGGGGGCATCTTGCCATAGACGCCCATAGAAATGATAATTAGGTGGCTAAAACTTGATATTTCATTCAGTTAGTTAGTTTTTGAAACAAAAAAGCCGCTCTAATTTGAGAAATACCTGTGGCACGTGTATTTATTCGCCCAGTAAGTTGTGAGAATGTCAACGACTTCGAAAATGGGTCGTCTTGCCCATAGCAGCCTATAGAAATGACGATTTGATGGTCGAAAAGTGATTTTTGATATAGTGATGTTGTTTGTGATCTGAAAAGGCGGACTAATTTGTGAAATTTGTGTATCAGGGATATTTATTTGCCCATAAAGGATTTTGAGAAAGTCAATGACTTCGAAATGGGGATATCTTGGTCATAGCAGCCCATAGAAATGATGATTGGGTGGCCAAAAGTTGATATATTATTCAGTGAATCCGTTTGTGGTCTGAAATAGCCGTTTCAAATTGGGAAAACACGTATGGCACGTGGATTTATTTGCCCCTTCAATGATTTCTAAATGGGGTCGTCTTGCCCATAGCAGCCCATAGAAAAGATGATTGAGCAGCCAGAAGTTGATATTTCATCTAGTGAATTGCTTGTGATTTGAAAATACCGCACGAATTTGTGTAATACGCGTGGCACGGGAATTTATTTGCCCAATAAATATTAGTAAAAATGTCAACGACTTTGGAAAGGGGTCATCTTGCTAATTGCAGCGCATAATAATGATGATTGGGTGGTGAAAAATTGATATTTCACTCAGTGAATTCGTTTGAGATCTGTGAAAGCCGCTCTAATATGTGAAATACGTGTGGCACGTGGATTTATTTGCCCCATAAATAGTCGCGAGATTATCAACGACTTCGGAAAATGTCATCTTGCCCGTAGCAGCCCAAAGAAATCATGATTGAGTGGCCAAAAGTTGATATTTCATTCAGTGAATTCGTTTATGATATAAAAAAAACGCCCTAATATGAAAGATACGTGTGGCACGGGGATTTATTTGCCCAATAAGTTTTTGTGAGAACGTCAACGACTTAGCCATAGCAGCCTATAGAAATGATGATCGGGTTTCTAAACGTTGATATTTCATTCAGTGAATTCTTTTCTGCAATGAAAAAGCCGCCTCAATTTGTGAATTACGTGTAACATGTGGATTTCATTGCCCGATTAATAATTTTGAGAATTTCAACGACTTTGGAATGGGGTCATCTTGCCCATAGCAGCCCATGGAGTTGATGATTGGGTAGCCAAATATGATATTTCATTAAGTGAATTCGTTTGTAATCTCAAAAAGCCGCCCTAATTTGTGAATCACGCGATGCACGTGGATTTATTTGCCCAATAAGTATTTGTGAAAATGTGAACGACGTAGGAAAAGGGTCGTCTTGCCCATAGCAGCTCATAGAAATGATGATTGGGTGACCAAAAGTTTATAATTCATTCAGTGAATTTGTTTGTGATCTAAAAAAGTCGCTCTAATTTGTGAAAAAAGTGTGGCACGTGGATTTATTAGACCAATGAGTATTTGTGGGAATGTCAACGACTTTGGCAAGTGGTTGTCTTGCTCATTGCAGCCCATAGAAATGATGTTTGAGTGGTCAAAAATTGATGTTTCATTCAGTGAATTCGATTGTGATCTGAAAAAGCCGACCTTATATGTGAAATACGTGTGGCACGGGGATTTAATTGGCTAATTAGTATTTGTGAAAATATCAACGACTTCGGAATGGGGTCGTCTTGCCCACAGCAGCCCATAAAAATGATGATTGTGTGGCCGCACTTATTTGTGCAATACGTGTGACACATGAATTTATTTGACCTAAAAATATTCGTGGGAGTGTCAACGACATCGGAAATGGGTCATCTTGCCCATAGCAGATTATAAAATAGACGATTGGGTGGCCAAAAGGTAAAATTAAATCCGGTGAATTCGTTTGTGATCGAAAAAAACGCCATAATTTTTGAAATACGTGGTGCAGATGGATTTATCTACCCAATAAGTTATTGTGAGAATGTCAACAACTTCGGACAAGGGTCGTATTTCCCTTAGTAGCCCATATAAATGCTACTTGGTGACCAAAAATTGATATTTCATTTAGTGAATTCGTTTGTGTTCTGAAAAAGCCGCACTTATTAGTAAAATACGTCTAGCACGTGGATTTATTTGCCCAACAATTATTCGTGAAAATGTCAGCGACTTCGGAAAGGGTCATCTCGCCCATAGCAGCTCATATAAATGACGATTGTGTGGCTAAAATCTATCATTCAGTTAATTCGTTTGTGATCTGAAAAAGCCGCTTTAATTTGTGAAATACGTGTGGCACGTGGAATTATTTACTCAATAAGTTTTTGTGAGAATGTCTAAGACTTTGGGAAAGGGACGTCTTGCACATAGCAGCCCATAGACATCATGATTGTATGGTAAAATATGATATTTCACTCATTGAATTCGTTTGTGATTAAAAAAAACGCCCTAATTCGTGAAATACGTGTGGCACGTGGATTTATTTGCCCCATAAATATCTCTGGGAATGTCAACGACTTCGGAGAGGGTCATCTTGTTCTTAGCAGCTATAGAAGTGATGATTGGGAGGCCAAAAGTTGATATTTTATTCAGTAAATTAAAATTTGAAATGACCAAGCCGCCCTAATTTGAGAAATTTGTGTGGCACGGGAATTAATTTACCCGATAAGTTGTTGGTAGAATGGCAACGACTTCGAAGAGGGGTCGTCTTGCCAATAGCAGCCCATAAAAAATGATGATCGGGTGGTCAAAAGTTGAAATTTCATTCGGAGAATTCATTTGTGAACTGAAAAAGCAGCTTTAAATTGTGAAATACACGTGTCACGTGAATTTATTTGCCAATAAGTTTTTATGAAAATTTCAACAATTTTGGAAGTGGTCGTCTTGTCCATAGCAGCACACAGAAACTATGATTGGGTGACCAAATAAGATATTTCACTCAGTGAATTCATTTCTGATCTGAAAAAGCCTGCCTAATATGTGAAATACACGTGTCACGTATTTATTTGCCTATTAAGTGTTCGTGAGAGTGTCAACGACTTTGGAAAGAGTCGTCTTGCCCATCGCAGCTCATCGAAATAATGATTTGGTGGTCATAGGTTGATATTTAATTCGGCGAATTCGTTTAAGATCTGAAAAAGCGCCCTAGATTGTGGAACTCGTGTGGCACGTGGATTTATTTGCCTAATAAGTATCCGTTGGAATGTCAACGACTTCGGAGATGGGTCGTCTTGCCCATAGCAGCCCATAGAAATGATGATTAGGTGGCCAAAGAAGGATATTTCATTCAGTGAATTCGTTTGTGATACAAAAAAAGCCGCCCTAATTTGTGAAATACGTGTGACACGTAGATTTATTTGACAAATGAGTATTTGTGAGGAAGTCAGTGACTTCGGTATGGGGTCGTGTTGCTCATAGCAACCCATAAATTCGTTTGTGATCTGAAAAAGCCGACCTAGTATGTGAAATACGTGTGGCACGTGTGGAATGAGGTCGTCTTGTCCATCGTAGCCCATAAAAATGATGATTGAGTAGTCAAAAGTAAATAGTTAATGCAGTGAATTCGTTTGTGCCCTGAAAAGCCGCCATAATTTGTGAAATACGTGATGCAGATGGATTTATTTGCCTAATAAGTATTCATGAGAATGTCAATGACTTTGGTAGAGAGTCGTCTCGCCCATAGCAGCCCATAGAAATGATGATTGGATGGCCTAAAGTTTATATTTCATCCTGAGAATTCGTTTGTGATCAAAAAAAGCCGCACCTATTGGTCAAATACGTGTGGCACGTAGATCCATTTGCCAAACAAATATTTGTGTGAATGTCGACGACTTTGGAGAGGGGTCATCTTGCCCATAGCAGCTAGCAGAAATGATGATTGGGGGGACATAAGTTGATATTTCATTCAGTGAATTCATTTGTGATCTGAAAAAGCGGCCGTAACTTATGAAATACGTGTGGAACATGGATTTATTTGCTCGAGAAGTATATGAGAAAATTTCAATGAATTCGGAATGGGGCCGTCTTGCCCATAGCATATCATACAAATGATGACTAGGTGGATCAAAATTGATATTTCATTCAGTGAATTTGTTTGAGATCTGAAAAAGCCGCCCTAATTTGTGAAATACTTGTGGCATGTGGATTTCCTCGCCCAATAAGAATTTGTGAGAATATCATCGACTTCGGAAAGGGGTCGTCTTGCCCGTGACAGCCCATAGCAATGATGATTGGGTTCCCATAAGTTGATATTTTATCCAATGAATTTGTTTGTTATCTGAAAAAGTCGCACTATTTTGTGAATCAAGTAGGGCACGTGAATTTATTTGCTCAATAAGTATTTGTGAGAATGTCAACGACTTCGGACGAGGGTCGTCTTGCCCATAGCAGTCCATGGAAATGCTGATTGGGGGTCCGAAAGTTAATAATTCGTTCAGTGAATTCGTCTGTGATATGAAAAAGCCGCCTTAACTTATGAAATACGCCTAGATCAGAGATTTATTTGACCAAGAAATATTCGTGTCAATGTTAAAGACTCCGGAAAGAGGACGTTTTGCCCATATCATTTCATAGAATTAATGATTGTGTGGCCGAAATTTGATATGTCATTCAGTGAATTCGTTTGTGATCTGATAAAAGCGCCGTAATTTGTGAAATTCGTGCAGCCCGTGGATTTATTTGCCCAATAACTATTTGTGAGAATATCAAAGATATCGAAAAGGGGTCGTCTTGCCCATAGCAGCCCATAGAAATGATGATTGTGTTGCCTAAAGTTGATATTTCATTCAGTGAAATCGTTTTTGATCCGAAATAATCGCACTAATTTGTGAAATACGTGTGGCACGTGTATTTATTTGCCCAACAAATATTTGTGAGGATGTCAACGACTTCGGAAAGGGGTCAGCTTGCCCATAGCAGCCAATAAAAGTGATAAATGGGTGGCAAAAATTTGATATTTCATTCAGTGAACTTGTTTGTAATCTGAAAAAAGCCTAAATTTAAGAAATACGTTCGACACGTTGATTTATTTGCTCAATAAGTGTTTATGAGAATGTCACCAATTTTGCAGGAGGGTTGTCTTGCTCATAGCCGCCCATAGAAATTATGATTGGGTGGCCAAATGGTGATATACCATTCAGTGAATTCGTTTATGATCTAAAAAAGCCTTACTAATTTGTGAAATACGTGTGGCACGTGGATTTATCTGCCCAATAAGTAGTCGTGAGAATGTCAACGAGATCGGAAAAGGGTCATCTTACCCTTAGCAGCCCATTGAAATGATCAGGTGGCCAAAAAATTGATATTTCGCTCAGTGAATTCATTTGTTTAATGAAAAGGAGCCCTAATTATGTGAAATTCATTTGACACTTGGATTTATTTGCCTATTAAGTATTTGTGTGAATGTCAACGACTTCGGAAAGGGGTCGTCATGCCTATCACAGCCTATTGAAAGGAGGATTTGGTGGCCAAAAGTTGATATCTAATTCTGTGAATTCGTTTGTGATCTGAAAAAACGCCTTAATTTGTAAAGTGCGTGTGGCACCGGGATTTGTTTGACCAATAAGCAGTTGAGAGAACGTTTACGACTTTGGAAAAGGGTCGCTTTACCCATAGCAGCCCCTAGAAATGATGATTGAGTGGCTAATAGTTGATATTTCATTCAGTGAATTCGTTTTCATCTGAAAAAGCCGGCTGAATTTGTGAAACACGTGGGGAACGTGGAATTATTTGCCCACTAAGAATTTGTGAAAATGTCAACGACTTCGGAAAGGGGTCGTCTTGCCCATAGCAGCCCACAGAAATTATGATTGGGGGCCAAAAGATGATATTTCTTTCAGTGAATTTGTTTGTGATTTGAAAAAGGCCGCAATAACTTATGAATTACGTGTAAAACGTGGATTTATTAGCCAAAGAAGTATTCGTGAAAGGGTCAACGAATTTGGAACATGGTCGTCTTGCCCATAGAATCCCAGAAAAATGATGATTGGGTGACCAAAAATGTATATTTCATTTAGTGAATTCGTTTGTGATCTAGAAAAGCTGCCCTAATCTGTGAAATACATATAGCACGTGGATTTATTTGACTAATAAGTGTTTGTGGGAATGTCAACGTCTTCGGAAAGGGGTCGTCTTGACCATAGCAGCCGATAAAATTATTGATTGGTTGGCCAAAGACTGATATTTCATTCAGTGAATTCGTTAGTGATCTGAAAAGCCGCCCTTATTTATGAAATACGCCTGGAACGTGGATTTATTTGCCCAAGAAGTATTTGTGAGTATGTCATCAATTTCGGAAAGAGGTCATCTTGCCCATTGCAGCCCATAGGAATGACGATAAGTTGGCCATAAATAGATAATTTATTCAGTGAATTCGTTTGTTATCTAAAAAAAGCCGCCTGAGTTTGTGAAACACGTGTGGCAAGTGAACTTATTTGCTCAATAAGTATTTGTGAGATTGTCAACGACTTTGAAAAGGGTCGTCTGGCTCATAGCAGCCCATAGAATGATGATTGGGTGGCCAAATATGATATTTCACTCAGTGAATTCGTTTGTGATTTGAAAAAGCCGCCTTCATTTGTGAAATATGTGTGGTCGTGGATTTATTTGCCCAATATATTCGTGAGAATGGCAACGAATTTGGAAATGGGTTGTCTTGCCCATCGCAGCCCATAGAAATGATGATTGGGTAACCATAAGTTGCAGTGAATTCATTTGTGATGTGAAGAAGCCGCCTTAATTTGTAAAATACGTATGGTACGTAGGTTTATTTGCCCATTAAGTATTTGTGAGGATGTCATCAACTTTGGAGAGGGGTCGTCTTGCTCATGGCAGCCCATAGAATTGAAGAGTGAGTGGCCAGAAAATGACATTTCATTCAGTGAATTCGTTTGTGATCTGAAAAAAACGGCTCAATTTGTGAAACACGTGTGGCACGTGGATTTATTTGCCCACTAAGTATTTGTGAAAATCTCAACGACTACGGAAAGGAGTCGTCTTGTCCATAGCAGTCCATAGAAATGATGATTGGGGGGGCCAAAAGTTGGAATTTCATTCAGTGAATTTATTTGTGATCTGAAAAAGCCGCCCTAACATATGAAATACGTGGGAAACATGGATTTATTTGCCCAAGAAGTATTCGTGAGAATGTCAACGACCCGGAAAAGGGTCGTCTTGCCTATAGCAGCCCATAGAAATGATGATTGGCGGGCCAAAATTGATAATTTAATCAGTGATTTCGTTTGTGATCAGAAAAGCCACCTTAATTTGTGAAATACACATGGCACGTGGATTTATTTGCCCAATAAGTATTTGTGAGATTATCAGCGACTTTGGAAAGGGGTCGTCTTGCCAATGGCAGCACATTGTAATGATGATTGGGTGGCCAAAAGTTGATAGTTCATTCAGTGAATTCGTTTGTGATCTGAAAAAGCCGCCTTAACTAGTTAAATACGAGTGGACCGTGAATTTATTTGCCCAATAAGTATTCGTGAGAATGTCAACGACTCCGGAAAGGGGTCGTCTTGCCTATAGCAGCCCATAGAAATGATTCTTTGTATATGGTCACAAAGAAATTAACATTCCTTTTCATATGATCATGCAGTGAGTTAGTCCTTGGTGATTATTGTAGGCGTCTTGGAGAGGTGTTCTAGTTACAGTCTGATCTTCTTTATTTATGCTACTAGATTTCATAAATGGTCGTCAGTAAAATTTCCAAGGAATTGCAGTTTTTTATTTAGTTTGGCTTCTGTTGAGATGTTGGATTTTACGTAGCTGTACGACTAATTGCTGGCTTTGGGTTACCTGTAAATGGCGTAAGCAATGATGGAATGATTTTTCCTAACTTGGACGGTAATTCAAACTTCGTCAACTTCGTCTCCATTACCAACTGGACAACAAAGAAGCAGACACCATCTCCTTTTTTTCCAAGGTCTTTCTAAACCCTCATTTCCATATACCTAGCATGAGATAGATCTGATCTATCTAGACAAGAAAGGTCTCCGATTCATGTGCTTTACTCGTTTATGGTCTTTGTTTTTTGCCTTGGGCTTGGTTGCATTCGCCTGACTCATGATGTGTTTAAGTATACCGTCTAGTCACATGTGCACGGTTACGTCATGATGATTATTGCTTCGATGCTTGTTATGAAGTCTTGGTTATTGAGGGTGTGATCTGCAAGTCTGTAGATGCAGGTGTCAGTTAGACCGCTTTTTTTTTGGAGCAGAAGTTTTGGTAATTAGGTGTTCTTTTGCTTGAGATGTATTTGTTGCAATAAGTGCCTTGTAATGATGGACCACATCAATAGCCGACTAATTTATATAATACTTGTAAGAGATAAATTAAATTGTTTGGGATGACTAGCCTCGACGACTAGTTTCACTAGATTATCTTAATATTCACAGTAAGATGAAACATTTTCAGTAGAGGTTATCAACGTAATCAATTATTACAAATAAATACCTCAGAAATTAACGAAGAATATGCAACAATCAATGCGTCAATTAAAAATATAGGACATCTCCTTCTCTGGGGATAACCGTTATAAAGTGAAGAATGAATTTTATTGCAGAAAAACGTTTCAACAAAAAAATGAATCGATTATAAACTGAACATGTTTGTTTGAGATGACTTTGATGATTTGTTCAGCGTAAATAGCTAACAGAAAAAATGTAGGCGACAAAGAAGCAAATAACTATTTATATAGGAAACCAGTCATTACTTAATTTCGATCAGAGTCAATCCGTGCGCAATGAAACTTTTGATCATCGACGAATGAAGTCGCAGTTTCCACCACCGTGTCATCGCCATAAGATCCCTTTTGGTTGAGTAAGATTTTTTTATCGGAAGCACGCCTGCATTCTCAGGCACTAATAATCGCCTGTAATCCACCAGTGCCGGTTATATTTACCAGTATTATTACGATCAAGCGAGTGCCTAATCTGGTATAAATGATGTACTTCCAAATCACTTTCTGAAAAATGATGTTCAAACTGAAATGGCGCTCTTGTCATGATCATCACAAGCGATGTTTTCTTTTCATGTTTTGTATTCCTTTCAGGAAGCGTGAACGCTTCTTATACTGGATGTCTCACTTAAATCACTTGTTGGGCCAATAATCTAGCTGTTTCTTGTTCTAAAGTATCACCACCTTCGTCCTGAAGACACAGCAGCTACTCCCGTTTTGCTTCATGCTTCATTTGATGGAAGGTCTTCTCCGAAAGCAATTTGAGCCGCACCACGACAATGAACTTGATGGAATGTGTGGCGTCATCTCGCGGGTCTATTAACGTTAACAGATTTGGGATATTTTTATATTAACCTGAAGAGGCTCTGAATAATGGAGTCGAGTTATCGAACTGTAAAAAGACTGTCATGCTGGCCCTTACGCGCTGTCGAATAAAACACAACAGTTACTAGCCTGAGGTAAAGAGTGGTCTGATCAACTCTTTTGAAGACGTACTAGACCCACACTACAAGGGCAGTTAGTAAGAGGGTTTGGAATAATGTTCCAATTTTGAATGAAATAATTGACTAATTATCAGAATTTTATTGGATTCAAAAGACGAATTGCGAAATCATAGCAGTATATATTTTCAAATCGAAAAGTTAATTTCTTGAATTTTTTTTTCCAGAATTCCCGTGGTAAATCAATTGCATTGCAGTAATTTTTTCTTCTAATTTTGTTCGTTAAATGATCTCACGCAATTGTAAATAAATAATGTGTACTATTTATTAATCAATTTCTCGTATGTTGCATGTTCTTTTTAAGTTCACGTAAATCCTGATTTGAAAAAAAAAGTTCGGCGAAAACTAAAACTTTTCACCATCTATCCTGTCACCATCTCCGGCTGGCGCTCATGACCGGCTATGGGAATGGGATATCACAATGAGACAATATAGGTTTGTTCGCAGCAGAACATAAACGAGTTTAAAGAAAAAGCATACCAAAATTCGTCATATTCCTGGCTCATGCTACACATCAAAAATGATTGCAGAGATGTGCAGTCACGTCCTTCGAACCACTCCTGACTGCCTTCCAACATGCTCTGTTGTACCTTTGCTTGAGCACGTAGCTTGGGGGACATGAAGTCAACCACTCGAACCGCTGCTCCATCAGGAGTGCGGGAGGAGCAGATCTTACGGTCTTCGTAAGTGTGGTACTTAGAGCTCCGGGTCCAATAACCGCAACACGCAAATGCAAGTTTTAATGAAAACAGCTCGCTTCACAGTGTAAAGGTTTTATCTCATTTTGAGCGTTGAATAATAAAGCATATGCTGATCGCTTTGCAATTAGATGAGGCACCTTGACATCACTGGGTTCCGAATTTTGTTCCCGTCTGTTCCGTGTGTCTGCAATAATCCAGCCCATTTCTGCCCATCGATGTGGTCACCACAGCTTCCTCCTGCCATATCAAAATCTTTCGCTAGTTTGTCTGCCAGGCCTTACTGCAAATTTCTATTTCCCTGTACTTGAAGTCGTGAGGAGAAGAGTCGACAGTTTTACTAGTCTACTTAGGAAGAATGACCATGCCAACGTGTTGGGATGCATGCTGGGTATGAGGAAGAAGACGGGGGTCAGGAAATAATGGGTGGAACAAGCTAGTGTTGCGGGGGACTTGAAAAAAGTGTTCGGAAAAAACTTTCGTTGCTGGTCGAGCAAAAAGTTACTTTGACGCAGTCTTGCTTAGGAATAAAGTTATTACATCTACAATTTTGAAGAGGGCTTTAACCTTCAGCCACGCAATATCGCACTGTACGTTTTTGAATCTTTTCCCCAGGTAAAGATTGATGGCGAAATTGTGAAATGCGACTTCAATGATATTACAATTTAACAATACAGATCAGTTTCCTATCCCGTACGGTGTACTGGCTATCATCTTTCAGTCAATAATATTTTAGTAATAACAAGTGTCACACCCATTATATGTATATA